>OZ030013.1:27107500-27175000 GCA_964023405.1 Apodemus agrarius
AGGGTGCTGTGTCAGCAAAGTGTCTCATTGTCTCTCTTTTTTTTTTTTTTTAAAAAATGGGGATAATAAACCTTGCCACCTGTCTGCCTCACAGCGATGTTAAGGATACTAATGAGAGTCTCTTGAGAGACTCTGAATTCCGCAGAAGGAATACACTATATAAACACATAGCGCCACACCCACGTTTCAGAACTCAGGGAGCTCAGAAGCCGTCAGACTGGTCCCTTCATTTATAGGTGAATTAACTGGGTCCAGAAAGGCTCGTGGCTAGTCCAAGGTCACACATTTGGTCACTGAGTGAGTACGGGTACCTCAGCCTCCTGGCTTCCCCTTCTCACAGACCACTACTAAGTATTAAAGAGTTAGCAATTATATATGTAAAAAATAATAAAAGGGGTTTTGAATATTTGCACTGCAAAGAAGAGATAAATGTTTGTAAGTTGAACCTGATATAAATATTATACATTTGCACAAGTACTGAAACATCGCAAATGCAGTCTCTTTACAGTTTTACGTACCGGTTAAAACTATTTAATAAAGATTGGGCAGTCTGAGCGCTCCTTCCATTTATCATTGTGATCGTCTTCCCTTGCTGCTTAGGCAGAAGGCAGATTGTTCTCCGGGGGCAAGCCAATTTATTAATTACAGCTCATCAAAGATTTCTCCGCATCAAACGAGTATTTGATTTTTGGCAGTAAAATTGACCCTACCTGGGTGAACGGTGTTCTTAAAGATACTCGTGGAACAGTTTGTGCGCAAAGGGGACTGCTTCACCTTGCGGGTGACTGGGGCACGCCCGGAGACCGGAAGCACACCCCTGAGCAGTTGCGGCGTTCTCCCGCAAGTTCTCTTGGGCGGTTTGTTTACCCGCTGTCCTTGGACTTCAGCGGCGCTGAATGTGTGCTGGCCTGGGCTTGCCAACCAGCCTCGGCACCTCTCTGGGCTCCGGAGTGCCAATGGCAGCTGAGAGTTGTCAGACAGCCAAGACTCACTAGAGCGCTTTACTCATACCCAGGTACAAACCTGGGGCCCAGAACCTGCATCACTTGTCGACTTGATGCCCCTAATTAGGTACTAATTAAATATTGTGGCTGGGAACGTCCTCTTTCTGAGGTACAGAAGAAGAGTTTGCAGCACACGCTGTACGGCCCAAACCAGACAGTTTATTCCTGCCTGAGGAATTTGCAGATGTTTTAAATCAAGAGATCCTTATCTAGTATTAGCCTAGGTGGGTTGTTAGGGTTCTAAGCTCCACCCCGCAGTTACCTGGCAACAGCCAGGTATGCCCCGCCCCACAGTTGCCTGGCAACAGCCAGGTAGGCCTGGCCTATAAAAGAGGGTGCTAGGCCCCTCCTCTCCCTCTTATCCCTTATTCCTCTTGCCTCTCTTCACCTCTTTCCTCTCTGCCCATCTTGGGCTCTCCTTACCCTCCCCTCCCCATGTGGTCATGGCTGGCCTCCACTTCTCTCTCTACTCTCTCTTTCTCTGCCTCCACTACCTCATTAACTCCCATCCTCTGCCCTGAATAAACTCTACTCTATACCATGTCTCTGTGTGTCTGGTCCCTCAGAGGGAAGGGATGCCTACTGGGGCACACCCCCTCCCCCACTCCATTCTCTCTAAGCCTCTTTCTCTTTTTATGAATGTAGCAATGGTGCGGGAACCCGGGAAATAACATGGGTTACACTAGGTTTGTCAAGAGACCTTTGGACATATGTCTTTGTTTTGCAGTTTGTCCATTCAGGGCACCAGAATTTGGATCTTTATTTGCCACCCAGTTCAAGAATTTTTATGTTAAAAAGGCCGTGGGATTTGCTAATTTACTGAACCCTAATTTGCTCTATTTTGAATGACAAGCCATTTTGCAGAACACACAATATCCATTAAAAGAAAAGTTCTGATATAGTTTCCTGTCTTTGGCCCTAACCAACAGATGATCACTTTCAAATCCTTTTTGGGTATATCGAGGGTATGGCTTTCAGTTCTGGTCCATCCTGGAGTTTCTCAAGAGTCAAATGAGCTCTTCTAGCCACCCAGGTCCATTCTCACCAAGCACTGGGTGTTGTTTTGAGTGCATCTTTTCTCTTCCTTGTCTTCCCCCCTTCTGACTGACCCTGAACCATATCATGACAAGCTACTCCTTCACATACATATGTGTTAGCAAGTAAGCCTGTGCTAGCCGTGGGACCCTACCTCATCCCCTCTCTTCCTGCGACTCTTCCACAGAGCACTGGGACATTATTATCATCAAGACACCATTAAATCTCACCTGGTGCTGCATCTCAGAGCCACTGTGTTTCCTCATTTCGGTGTTGATATCTATGACATACACGTTTATTTATTATTTATTTAATAGGGTAGTCATGATGTTTCTCTAGCCTCTGTGGTCCTCTTGTCTTAATTTGGACCAAATTACTCCTAATGATATTAACAACTCACTTTCCCCTACTTACAATGTAATAAGGTGCTCTTTAAAATGACTTGCAGATATTAATTCATTTAAGCCTCAAAATAATAAAGAATAGATATTTATTTATTTAAATTATTGCTGTCTTTCTGCTAGAAAGGCAGGCACGGCATACACAGAGGAATTCTTTTTTAGGGTTAAGCTGTATAAGTCTGCTGTGCAACACATCTTTTATTAGATAGGGTCCAGGGAGTTTTGTGCTGGATCTGTGTATCAGAAAGTGAGTAGGACCACAGAGACACCCTACATATGTTCACCTCGGGTTAATGGAAGGAAATTCCTTGCTAGTGTTTCTGCAGGAAATAGCAGCGTTAAAAATGTCAGCCACCAGTGCGAGGTTCACTGCTATGATTCAACAGGGTTACCCTAGTGGCTTGTATTTATACAGGTTTACACTGGTACCAGGTTGTTAGAGACAAACGCCTTACCAGTGTTATGGCTAACCTACATTATTGGTGTATTGGATTAAGACTCACTGGAAGATTAGAATGTTTTAATTGTTCACTAATGAAGGATTAAGTAAAGTTAGTGAATGTGTATTGATAAATGCGCTAGAGTACTGAAAACTATATTTGTTCCTATTTACTAAGGCAAAAACAGAGGACTGAAACATGTTTTTTAAGAGATAAAACTTTTAAGGAATTCTAGTTTTGATGATATAATTACTACAAAGCCATATATATGGAATTTATATAGACATGCCAATGTATTTAAGGGGAGATTTGATCTAGGTTCGACATGAGAGAAAATGTATTATTTGATTTTCTGAGTTTGTCTTTTTTTTTTCCCAATAAAGATTGTGATATTCAGTTCTACCCATTTGTCATAGTCAGGGTTTCTATTCCTGCACAAATATCATGACCAAGAAGCAAGTTGGGGAGGAAAGGGTTTATTGAGCTTACACTTCCACACAGCTGTTCATCACCAAAGGAAGTCAGGACTGGAACTCAAGCAGGTCAGGAAGCAGGAGCTGATGCAGAGGCCATGGAGGGATGTTATTTACTGGCTTGCTTCCCCTGGCTTTCTCAGCCTACTCTCTTATAGAACCCAAGAATACCAGTCCAGAGATGGCACCACCCGCAAGGAGCCCTCCCCCCTTGTTCACTAATTGAGAAAATGCCCCACAGCTGGATCTCATGGAGGCACTTCCCCAACTGAAGCTCCTTTCTCTGTGATAGAGAACCCAGACTAATACACCATCTTACCTGCTGGATTTTAAATAAATAAATAAAACATTTACTTATTCGTTTTAATTTATATGTGTGGTACCTATATGTGGGTACCCACTGAGGCCAGATGATTAGCATGAGATCCTGTGGAGCTTGAGTTATAGGTGATTGTGAGATGCCTGACATGGGTGTAGGGACTTGACCTTAGGTCAACTGGAGAGTTCCCAGAAACTTTAACCATTGATCCAATTCTTCTGTCCTTAAATAACATTTTAAAAACCGAAACATAAACATTGCAATGATGTTTTAATCGTCTTTCATATTGTATTTGTACAACACAGGTGTGGTAAACTTGATAACTGAAATAAGGAACTAAGTTGAGCTAAGCCTCAAAACTAACTCTCACCTAATATATTTCCACTCTAGATAGTGTTGGGATTGAACAGAAGGGTCAGTTATGAAATTGTTACATCTCCTTATTGACATCATAACTAATGTTATTTTTATTACCACCAAAATATTATGCCCTTACCCCCCATCATGTTTTATGTTTTACATGCACAATGTAATTACTACCGGTGAATGATATATTGCTCTTATGCCACAATAAAGACTGTGATGTGTAGGGCACAGAGGCAAAGGAATATGCCAGTGGACACAACACGTTAAGAAGAAGCCAGACGTGGCCAAAGTTGATCTGCCTTCCAAATTCTAGCTTCAGGATCCCACAATCCTGTCTCAAATGCCAATTATTTGCCACTCTTTTCTTTTTTCTTTTTCTCCTCTCTTCTACTTATTTTACACAGGTTTCTTTTCTAGTGACTGGACATCTGAAGATGTTAGAAGGAAAATTTGCCAATCTATTCATAAAAAAATTGTATTCAGTAGTTTTGAATATTTGACTCACCCAGACTTAAAATTTTCTGTGTTAGACAGAGGACACTCATTCACTTCACAGGAGAGTGTGGTCTGGGTCCAGACAGTTGGACAATTTTTCTAAACTCATACCTGTTGCCTCACTGAAAAGTATTTACCCCGCGGTTACTTAATGCCCAAAGTTTTCTAACTGCTTTATAAATATTAATATAACCTTAACAATATAGGTCCAACCACCACTAACTCTGTTTTACAGATGAGAAAAATGAGGTATAGTCAAGTTGAACATGAAAGTCACGTCCCTGCTGAATGATAGATCTTGAGTTGGGGTGAGGCATCTGGTTGAGACTTTGTCCTTGGTGAAGCGACAGGGTGCCTGGAACAGAAAGCCAGGATTGCTGGTTTATTTCTAGACTATTTCTAGCACGTGGGAAAATAAGTTCACATTGTGAAAAGGAAGCAGGCACTCTGTGTTTGATGCTGAGAAGTCATTTTAAATGTTTTGGAAAAATAAAGAGTATTTTTCACTGAGAGGCCACCGCTCTCTCAGTGAGAGCGGGGCAATGCGTCTCTCCGGCTGTTTACTGTGGGACTGTCTTATTGATGATGGCCTTTGCACCCAATACCTGCTGATCTTCCATAATGCTAATATGCATCCCATGGCTGACACTTGCTAGACTGTCATTGCAAGCATAAGTGTTAGACACACAGACATTTGATTTTGGCTCATCTTTTACTTTGAATAAAGAGATCTAAAAATCAATCCTTCTAGCCTTGTTTCATTTTTTCATGAATATAGGTCAAATATTTCAGGGCAAGGACAGTATGAAAGTAATCTACGATGCCAAGGCAAATATCAGGTAAGCAATTTTTAAAGTTCTGATTTAAATATGATACAAAAACCTGGTGTATGTTTTGTTATCGTCTTGGAAAGAACCATGGACATTAAGCATTGTTTCTAAAAACAGCATTAATTGTGTGTGTATGCGTCTGTATGTGTGTGTAATGTATTTCTATTACAGTTGATGGATTAGTAGAAAGAGCCCAGTGTGCCTAAATTTGTTTAACATTTACTGTGTGACTTTGGGAAGCTATTGTTTGAACCATCTTTTGTTTCCTCATCTGTACAGAGGAATCACTGCCTTCAACCACCGGACTGAGAGAATTGGATAAAATAACCCGGAGTCTATTTTATTAGTGGAAGGTATACTTTAATGCCCAAGTGTCATCAAGTCCCATTAGTTTGATCACTAGTGATCAACCGTGTATGGGACAAGATGTGGTAGTGAGCCACTCAACGGATTAAGGTGTATGTGGTTGAATTCTGGTCCAGTCTGGTCCACCACTGTCACTGTGTGAGCCAGGATAAATAAATATCTGGGATACAGTTTCTTGAGCAATGTAAATAGAACAGGAAAATACTGAAGCCCTCCCCCGGCCAGGAGTTCTCTGACCCACCACAGTCCGTGCTCCGTGGCCTTCAGTGATCTGGGTACCAGTTTCAGAGTCGTCTGACACAGGTTGTGCTATAGATGAGGGTCATGAACCTTTGTCAGTTGATCCCTTTCCCCATTGAAAGATGGAAATTTGAACCCCTGCTTGAAGGCCTTCATTTAAATGTGGAATTAAAGACAACCTTTTCATCGATTTAAGTTTCTTTTCTTCATTTTCAGGAGGAATTATGGTTACTGCACAGTGAAACAAATTCTGCTTTTGAGGTTCGCCACGCTAAATCGAGTCTCCCCCTGAGAATCCAAACTTTTCTGATCATCTCTGATTTTCCTCTGAACTTTCTGAACGTTGGGTTTAACATTTAAGCCATCTTAGTGTTCCTTTTTTTCCCCAAGTCTGGTGTACTCAGAGCAAAAATGCCAAACATCACAACAGTTACTCAACAGTGAGTTTGATCTTTTCTTCTAAATGTTTATCAGACTCCCAATGGATATGACTTATAAAACACACCTAAATGTAAAAGTTTGAGCTTTTAGACAGATGACTTTGGTCCTTCCCCCCACCCCCATCTCTTTCCTCATGGAAATACTTGTTCTCACATGAAATGAGCTGAACTTTATCACTTGTATATATCCGGCTAAAATCATCGCTATAAATAGCTCAATCTCAGCTGTTCATCATTGTCAGGAAATGAGCTCTTTGGGTAAGTAAATTTCCTGATGGCATTATCTTTTCAAGGGTCAGGACTTTACATTTATTTTAGATTGACGTCCTTTCAACTTATATGCGGTAGTGTATTTACTCTCCAGCCTTGGCAGGCTGGCGTCTTTAACAACCCTTGTTTGGGGATTTACTTACTTGGGAAAGAACACGAGAAGGAGGGACACGGGAAATAAAACTACTATAGCACTTCAAAATACCTTTACAACACAACTGGGTTGAAATCCTTACTAAATATACTTCCTAAGCTCACACCATCCTCATTAAGAGAATATCAATTTAGTCTGATTTTGTTGGAGATAATATAGATTCTAGGTAAAAAAAAAAAATCAAAATTTTGCTCAATGTCATTATCAGAAGAATTCTCTTCTAACAGCGGCATGGTCAGAGGGAAAATGCTCCATTCCTTCACCCAGCAAGCAGACATTTATCTTTTGACCTTTCCTGATCCTCCGCGGTCATGACAAGCCTGTGTATACAATACGGAGCTAAGGAGTGGCTGCATATCTATTGGGGTACTAGGATTTACCTTCTAGGAGAAGAAACGCCCTAATTTAATGTGCCTTTGGGTCATTTGCTTTCTTCTCATGAGAAAGTGGACCGAAGCTTCTGCAGCTGTGGGACCTCTTGGGCAGCTGACTTTCTCCAAGTCTAATTAATGAGTCAAAGGCAAGCCCTGTCTCTCCCAGGTGTTCTCTGCCCTCAAAATCACCTTCCTGCCTGCCCTCTTCCGTGTTCTTTGACATCCACGAGATAAACAAAGCCTCCTGTATTCCCGAATCCAGCTGAGCAGACCGGAGTCTCCTCACCCTCTTTTCTCTGCCTTGAGCAGGGTCAGCTTGTGACAGTAAACAGACACCGTACCTCTAGCCCGAGGGGACTGTACCTGCCCTGTGGCAGACATAGAACTAGGATCCTCAGGGAGAAGCCCTGGAACTTTAAGTTTTAATAAACACGTTGGGTGATTTCTACTATTAGGCCCATATGGAAAAAGCTATGTGGACAGCCTTTTAAAGCAAGTCAATGGAGTTTTAAAATTTTGACACGTTAAAAACCAAGCAAGCAAGCAAGCAAGCAAGCAGGCAGGCAATATGGGCAAAGTAGCATTAGGACTCAGGGAAGGATCTAGAAGTTCTGAGTTTTAGTGTCTGTTTACTAAGCACCTAAGATGAGCCTTTTAGCTTCTAAGTGTCTTAAACGTGAAAGAAAGAAGTCAAAACAGACCTAGTCCTTGCTCAGTCATTTTTTCAATGGCTGGTAAGAGTCTACTCCATGGAGAACGTTTCAGTCTCTGAGAAAACTGAAGAGAAGGGTCACTTCCTAGTGACGCTCTGTGTTTACACGTGGCTTGCTGCACAGGGTCCAGTGACCCCACCCAGTGCCACCAGTACCTGGCGGGAGAATGGAGCAAAACATTCTCTTATCACATTGTTATTACTTAGTAATTGTAAACCACAGGGGTCATAGTATCTCCTTCCTACAAAGCACGGTCTGTAAGCTTAAGAAGATCATTTAAAATCAAAATTTAAAATGGAAATTTTAAATTAAGATGTAAAATTCTGTGATCTGGGGTTAGTCTGTGTTGCCGATTAATGGTCAGTCGTTGGGGGTACTGACAAGAGTTGTTATTTCAGTTGCTGACGACAAAGAAAAGGAAAACTTGGAAGTTGTGCCATATATAGCAAAAGAGGAAGTGGGAAGATGTGGAAGTGTTGTGCTGTCTCTTACAAGGACAAATGAACTGTCTAAAAATAAAGGAGGGAAAACCATCCAACACTGAGAGGTTTGCCTTAGAACATCCTGGACTAGAAGATCCTTCCGCCGGGCGTGGTGGCGCACGCCTGTAATCCCAGCACTTGGGAGGCAGAGGCAGGCGGATTTCTGAGTTCGAGGCCAGCCTGGTCTACAGAGTGAGTTCCAGGACAGCCAGGGCTACACAGAGAAACCCTGTCTCGAAAAAACAAAAACAAAAAAAAAAAAAAAAAAAAAAAGATCCTTCCTCAAGTCTGGAGGGGAGGAGAGGACGCAGCTGACGTGTGACATCCGCTCCTGACGGTGGCTGATGCAGTCTGTCCTGCAGTCTGTCCTGCAGTCTGTCCTGCAGTCTGTCAGGTTGTAGCTGTAATAACCTACTTCGTCAAGGAGGAAATCATTATTAAAAAAAAAAAAGATTCCCTTGTCTCAATTACTTGGCATCTCTCTTAATTTCTCACCAACTGAAGAGATAATAGCGCACACACAACAGAGCGTGGCTGTCGGAATCAAATGGCTCCAAGTCGGAGAACAGTTTTGTCCGATTCTGGGACAGGGTAGGTGGTAAAATCATTTTCCTCTGGACTAGAGCTATGTAGTAGCACAGAACCTGTAAGGACATATATCTTAACCATAGAAAATAAGGTTTGAATTTACAGGTTATTTAGACTTAACATGTGTCTTGTTAGAAGAACCAAAGAAATATGGTTGGAAATATGCTGGGTGTATCTCTGGCGATGCGGGAGTATGTCAACAGATCTTTGGCAGACTCGGATTAGAGGTGCTCAGACGCTAGCCCACGGAATGATTTGAGGTCCCCACCTGTGGAAATGAAAATGCATAAATGCTATAACTCTTGTTGTGTGTCGCTGGGCAGGCAACTCCTGTCCCATCCCTCACTCTGCCACCCGGGATCTGATGCGGCGTCACCTTCCCAGTTATCTAATCCTTTGCACTGACTCATTCTCTTCCAGTCTGTTTGTCCTCTTGGAGAAGCGACCCACCTTGCACTGGTTGGTTCTAGGATTCATATCAGATTTCGAGGACTGCAAGATTCAATTCCTCCCTTCTCTTCAGTATTTTACGATGATTTGACATTGCTGGGAAAAAAAAATTCAGGCACCTGTCGTTTTATTATAGATGCTACAGTGTCATGGTAGCTCTTTGGAGGTAGTGCAGCAAAACAATTATCTTTTTGCCTTCACAGTGCCGCCATTTTTAATACGTTTTTTGGTTCCCATGATGCATCTATATGGTAAGTCTTCAGTAGAAATAATTGAAGAACAAAGCCAAGTAGTTGGATTAGCATCTTGTTCTAATATCTGCCACCTTAAGACTTTTTGTATTTATAATTTACAACTCAATTTATTTGCACTTTGACCCTTTCATCTATCCTAGCAACAGCCAAAATGATATTTGCCATATTTTGCATGGATTCTAATTCATATCTCTGTTCTATTGTATATGTGTCAGTGTTATAACTTTTCTACCAAGAATATTTTTTTTTTGTCGATGGTGATGGAAAATAACATTTATGAAATGCCTACTACTTTAAGGCTACTTTGATATGATGCTTTTCTTTGGTCTTCACAGCAGCCTGAAGTTCTCATCTTTATCTCACCGCTGAGAATATGGTGGCCCACAGAGGTCAAAGTATACGCACCATTGGGAAGTGTCCGAGCCAGCAGTGAGCCCAGCTCTGGGGAGTGTGGGTGTGCCTTTTCCAGGATATAGAGTGGCTCTCTGAGCTGCTGAAGCCTGCCAGTGCCTTCTTAATGAATGCAACATCTCAGATGTGTTCTCTGGTATTTGCGGGTTGCAGACTAGAGAAGGTATATAAAAACCAAACAGATATAACACTGTTACTACTCTCCCATACATAATACCCCATTCCCCACAACCCAGTGCAGGACATTGGTATTCATAGGGTGCAGAGAGAATGCAGGGTCTCTTATTTATACAGGAGATTTGAATGGATATTGATATTGATTGGCCAAAGTTAACTCACAAGCAAGAGAACTGTGCGTGCCCTTTTCATACTCTTGACCCCTTCATTTTTAATTGGTGGGGTGTTTATTATTATGATATATTAATTATACACAATGGTGGGTTTATTATGAGGCTGTCATACATATTCCAATCCTCTTTAACCCTTCCCTGACTGCCTTTTGTTTGCCTCCCTGTCCTGGCCGTCTTAGCTGGGTGACCAGGCAAGGAAGCTTGAATCACTTTAGAGCAGATAAAGAAGGGATGGCCTGGGGTGCATCTGCATCCAGATGCAATGTGCCATGCAGCTTCTTTCGCGGGATGCATGTCTAATCTTGCTGCTCTCTTTCTCTCTTTTCTAATTCTTACTTTTGTCATCCGTGAAAGCAGCATCAAAGGCATTCTGCAGAGAGCTCTTGTACAATCTAACCAAGGCTGTTCCATGGAGGAGGCTGGAACAATAAAAGATGATTTAAAAAAAAAAAAAGATTTATTTATTACACTGTAGCTGTCTTCAGACACTCCAGAAGAGGGACTCAGATCTCATTACAGAAGGTTGTGAGCCACCATGTGGTTGCTAGGATTTGAACTCAGGACCTTTGGAAGAGCAGCCAGTGCTCTTAACCTCTGAGCCATCTCTCCAGCTCCATAAAAGATGATTTTATGCGAACCTTCTAACCGGTGCTGTCTCACTGTATCTGTGGTTTCACTCTTCATCCACGGGTTGTTTACTGCACAAGGTATACTGCTTGTCATTGTTTTGGGGAATGCAAGCTCACATTCACAGAGCTTGCAATGTTGGCCAGTGTCATAGTAGTCCTATTCAGCCATTGTTATTATTAATTTCTTAAGTGCCTAACTAAAACCTTATCTTACTTCCGTGTTTTTTTTTTTTTATTTTTTTTATTTTTTTTTTAACCAGGGTTAAACAAAGCATATCCAGGATTTGATGGTTACTCTTTGAAATTGAACACTCCTGCTCAGGACCAGGAACCCAGTGACCAGGATAAGGGTTTCTAGGTGGCATTAGAGTCTTATTCCTGTTTACTCTGAGGTGTTTTTTTTTTTTTTTTAGAATACTTTTAATTACACTAACTAATCATATTGTTTATAATGTCATTTCCTTTTAAACAATGGATCTGTCAATTGATTAAAAGAGATCAGGTGGATGTTTGCTGGTAACTTCAGCCTCCAAGGCAGGCGCAGGACCCACAGAGCCAACCTGCTTAGTAAGAGATTCCTTAAGGGCTTAAAGTCTAAAGGCAGGTAAGACAGAAGAGCCCTGGAAAGAGGAGGAGCAAGGGCACAGGAAACTCTGTGACGACAGAGCCAGGGAAGAGAGGCAGCCTCAGTGCTTTAAATGCAAGGGCACCTCGGGAGACAAGCTTAGACTTGGCGTCTTGGAGGGCACATTCTGTCACGGGAGAAACATTTGTCATTGAAGCAGAGGCTGAAGCTAAGGAGGGAGATGGCAACGAGACTTTCTTTTTTTTTTCTTTTTTTTATTGGATATATTCTATATTTACATTTCATTTCCCTTTTTCTGGTTCCCCATCCCCCAAAGGTCCCAACATGCCCTTTTCCCTCCCCCTGCTCCTTCTTCCACCCCTTCCCTCTTCCCTGTTCTTGTATTCCCCTACACTGAGGCTTTGATCCTTTCCAGCACCAGTGTCCACTCCTTTCTTCTTGTCAGACATCATTTGGTGTGTGAATTGTGTCTTTGGTGTTCCAAGATCCTAGGCTAATATCCACTTATCAGTGACTGCATACCATGGGTATTCTTTTGAGACTGGGTTACCTCACTTAGTATGATGTTCTCCAGCTCCATCCATTTCTCTAAGAATTTCATGAATTCATTGTTTCTAATGGCTGAATAGTACTCCATTGTGTATATATACCACATTTTCTGTATCCATTCCTCCGTTGAGGGACATCTGGGTTCTTTCCAGCTTCTGGCTATTATAAATAAGGCTGCTATGAACACAGTGCAACATGTATCCTTATTGCATGCTGGGGAATCTTCAAGGTATATGCCCAGGAGAGGTATAGCTGGGTCCTCCGGAAATATCGTGTCCAGTTTTCTGAGGAACCGCCAGTCTGATTTCCAGAGTGGTTGTACCAGCTTGCAGTCCCACCAGCAGTGGTCAAGAATAGACAAATGAGACCTCATAAAATTACAAAGTTTCTGTAAGGCAAAAGACACTGTCAAAAGGACAAATTGGCAACCAACAAATTGGGAAAAGATCTTCACCAACCCTGCATCTGAGAGAGGGCTAATATCCAATGTACACAAAGAACTCAAGAAGTTAGACCCCAGAAAACCAAATAGCCCTATCCAAAAATGGGGTACAGAGCTAAACAAAGACTTTTCACCTGAAGAAATTCGGATGGCTGAGAAACACCTTAAAAAATGTTCAACATCATTAGTCATTAGAGAAATGCGAATCAAACAACCCTGAGATTTCACCTCACACCAGTCAGAATGGCTAAGATTAAAAACTCAGGAGACAACAAGTGCTGGCGAGGATGTGGAGAACGAGAGACTTTCAAAGGAATTTGTAGGAGATTGGAAGGGATAAAATGGCTTGGGGAAAGAGAGAAAAGAGAGAGGGGAGAGGGGGAATCCAGAGAAATGAGAGAAGGGAAGAGGAAGACCTGAGCAAGAGAAGAGAGGAGAGGGGGCGGGAGAAAGAGAGAGAGAGAGAGAGAGAGAGAGAGAGAGAGACAGAGACAGAGACAGAGAGAGGGAATCGTATCCATTCCCCTAAACTGACTGTGCTTCCTTCATCCCCTGTGCTCCCCTCCTGTGCTCCCTCCTGTACTCCCCTCCTGTGCATCTGGTCAGATCCTGCACTCTGCAGCCCCCCCCCTCCCCTGCAGCCCGTCAGGACACGTCAATAAAAGCTTGGGCTGTGTTCTTACCGACCTGTGTGCAAGTCCACTCACAGGCCTCTGCGGGCCAGTCATGAGACTCTGTCTGGTAGATCCTAAGTCATTTCAATAAAGGTACTGAGTCTGGCATACATGCCTGTGTGTGTGTGTGTGTGTGTGTGTGTGTGTGTGTGTGTGGGCACGTGCATATACCTGCGTTGCCTCTTCAATGGTTGAATGAACAAAGAAGTCAAGGAGGAGGGAAGGAGTCCTGTGAGAGAGCCGGGCTGGAGGAAGTGTCTAACACCTGTAGAGAGTGTTGGGTCAGGCTGATGGCAAAAAACAAACCAAAACCAAAACCAAAACCAAAACCAAAACCAAAACCAAAACCAAAACCAAAACCAAACCAAAACAAAAAACCACCACCAACAACAGAAACAAAACAAAAACAAACAAAAAAACCCCCAAAAAACAAAAACAACAACAACAAAAACAAAACAAACAAACAAATAAAACGTTGTGACTGGCCAAGCCACCTCCTTAGGAGGGTTAGGTGCACTAAGTCAGAAATGGGAAAGAAGTTTTAAGGGAAGCTTTCACGGGAAATGTGCCAAAGTAGAGTAAAAATAATCCAAAACGAAAGACGGTAACTTATGTCTGCTCTTATGTCTGCCTTTCAAGCAGGGAGAATAATGGGGAAAGCAAAATCTTGGTCCCAGTGGCTGGGAAGGGACAGAGCTCAGCGGGGGTGGGGGTTGGGGGGAGGGGCGCTGGATTTGGGGCCTGTTGGGTGGTCCTCTGGGTAATATTCTATTTTTGTGTGTGTCCTGTTCTTGGATCTACCCCAGAAACATGCTGGCGTTCTTTTCTTCCTTTCTCTTTTTCCTTTCGTGTGTGTGTGTGTGTGTGTGTGTGTGTGTACACATGTGTCAACTAGCCTTCTCCCCTTTCATAATTTTCTTTTAAAAACTTGTTTCATAAAGACTTTCAGGAATGATCCTCCCTTACAGAAAACAACGTGTCAGATGAAAGAGAAACCTCCAGCTACCAAAGTTTAACAAGCAGCTGCGCAGCTCTGAGCCTGCAGAGTCTACCTCGGAGCGACCCAGTGTGCGCCAAGACCCCACTGCGTGCTGTAGGAGAAGAGAACTTACTGATCTCCATGTATTTATTTGTATGTACACGTCACCTTGGAGTCTTCACCATTAAAACCCCAACATTTTAAACGAACACTTCACCAGTGTTGGTTTAATAATAATAATAATAAAAAGAAAGTAAGCCTTTCTTTTTCAGAGATCATATTGACACCTCTCTCTCTCTCTCTCTCTCTCTCTCTCTCTCTCTCTCTCTGTGTGTGTGTGTGTGTGTGTGTGTGTGTATGTGTGCGCATGTACATGTGTGTTCCTCTCATATAGATAGATACTGGAATGCTAATTGATTTGATCTG
Organism: Apodemus agrarius; assembly: GCA_964023405.1. Classification (NCBI taxonomy): domain Eukaryota; kingdom Metazoa; phylum Chordata; class Mammalia; order Rodentia; family Muridae; genus Apodemus; species Apodemus agrarius. The sequence goes on from OZ030013.1 coordinate 27,122,241, forward strand.
CAGGCAGGCACAGCTGCTGTGAGTTCAGGAGGGCACTGTTCCTGTCAGCGCCAGAAGACATTGTTTCCAGTTCTGTCCTCTCCCCCTTTGGCTCCCCAGTGTCTCAGCCGCCTTCCCCCATACTTTCTGGATCTTCAGGAAGGCGTGTGCTATGAGTTTCTCAGCTGTGGCTGTGCCTTCCACAGACACTCATTTTATATACTTTGACCAGTCGTGAGTTTCTTTATTAGCCATCGCTTAGTGTACTAGTGCACAACACTTCTGTGGTGAGGTTTGAGAGCTGCTCTGATCTCTGGGTAGAGAAGTACCCTGGAGCCTATGAGTGCCCCCCACAGCCTTCACCAGATTAGCAGCACCAGGCATGCCTGGCCTTTTGTGATGGGGCCGGAAATCAAAGTAAAAAGTGGTTGATTACCCCTGTCACATTCAAGCCACTATTGCATAAGTGGGCGTATCTTGTCATTCTGTTCATTATTGTGGCTCATAGTTTCACAACTAAGTAAGAGAATGTTGTTCTTTTTATGAACTCTTAAATTAATAGAAGTTGTTAAGGATTAGGAACTGTTAAAGATTAAGAACCAGATGAGTCATCTGGTAATTTTATCTGTGTGTGTGTGCATGTATGTGTACCTGGGTTTATGTGTGTGTGTGTGTGTGTGTGTGTGTGTGTGTGTGATGAAGGGAAAACAACTGGAGTATACTGGTCATTCTCTCTCTCTCTCTCTCCCTTCCTTCCTTCCTTTTTTTGTTCTGCAGAGGTTATTTTAGTGGCCTGGGCCTTGGCAGTGTCACTGACCACTAGGCCCCTGAAGTCTTCCTAGCCTTTGGACTGCAAGCAGAGGTCACAGAGCCTGAATTTTCACCTTTATGTGAGTCGTGGAGATTGATCTCTGGTCCTCATGCTTACAAGGCCAGCGCTGTACTGACAGAGCGAGAGCGAGAGCGAGAGCGAGAGCGAGAGCGAGAGAGAGAGAGAGAGAGAGAGAGAGAGAGAGAGGTGAGGAGGACTTCACAAAGAAGAAAGCAGATGACTATTGGGAAGGAAGCATTAGCTATCGCTCGTACTCTGTGCCATCTACTCCCTGAATCTGCCCCTCCCGGAATCTTCTGAAGGCCACTCCGCTTCTTCTGCCTTCCTTGGTACATGTAGAAGCTCAGGCAGCCTCTCTGCAATACACATGCAAAATGACTTCTTTCTTAGAACAAAGCCTCTGGGTAAATAATGTGTAAGCCCTTTCCTCCCTTAAAGCATTGTGTTGGGAAAAAAAAAAATCCCACCTAAATTGATTGTATAGATAGCCTGATTGTAAAGCAAGATTAATATGAAAACACAAGGAGCCTGCAATAAAACCTCCTAACTTAAATCACTCACATTTGTGTACAAGCATTCATATTTAGCAACAGTCCCAAGGCTGAGATTAAAGCTCTTTGGTAGGTTACTTCAAGGCCTTTTTATTGCTAAATCTTATTATGTCTCTAAAATGTAGAAATTAATCACCTGTCATCAAAGCTGCAGTGGATTATTGACTTCTAAATGTCTCTACAAATTGATTCATGACAGAATGAAACAGGAGACTGAACTAGCATTGAAATTCTTTTGCATGTGATAAAAAAGGTCTATTAAAAGCGTTTCAACAAATGCTGTCTATTAGGTAATCATCACAAAGTACTTTCCTATCAAAATGAGGTGCTCTGGAATGCTTTTGATGAGATATATATTTTTTTCCAGCACTGATGTGGTAACATGAAATTGTTCCGAAACCCCAGGAAGCTGATTTGGAAATCCATTTAATTCTTATATTATAGAGCACACAGTTTTTTCAAGTATGCACAGAATATAAAGAAGACAAGAAAAAGATTTACTCTGCATGCTTTCGCATGTATGCGTGACTGTGTGTGTGTGTGTGTGTGTGTGTGTGTGCATCCATGTGCATGATTTCTTGTATATAGCAGACTCTAAAGATTACTTAGGTGAAAAAGTTTGAAGCACACTTGTTCACAGTGGAGGAATTACTATAAATGTTTTCTAATAATGACTGCTTTCATTGTCTTGCCACATTCTTTTGACTGTGTCCTGATTTCTTATTCACGTTACTCCGAATTAGTGGTTTTCAATTTTCCCACCACCTTTGCCCTGCCATGGAAATGAGGCAATATTTGGAGATAATTTTGTCTGTTTAACTGGTATTTGTGGAATCTGGTGAAGAGAAACCAAAGATACCTTTAAATACCCCAAGACAAAGAGCAACACAGTACAAAGTATTAGGAGGGCTTGAAAGGGTTTGAAAACTCCAACAAGTATGACATAGCATCAGTATGAAGAATTCTGGGAGGGAGGACCTAGAGGGGGCAACATTTGGGATGTAAATCAATGAAATAATTAATTAAAACAGAAAGCTCTATCATATATAAAGACAATACATTACTGGAATTAGGACCATGGGAGCTAAAGTAAGTAGACTCCAGAATAATGTTTCTTTGTTCATGTTTTCTGTCTTTGTCTGTTTGTTTATTTGTGTACCAGTGTGAGTGTGTTTGCTTGTGGGCATAAGAATAATAGAGAGATATGTAGAGGTCAGAGATGGTTCTCTGCCAAACACGGCTCTCTTCTTCTACCGTGTGATCCTTGCGGGTTGAACTCAGGGCTTCTCTCACTGAACCATTTCTTTGGACAGAAACCATTTTTACTTGATCAAGTTTCCTTTATTGTTTTAGTCCTCCACTTCTTTCTTCTTTCTGCCCCTCAGCTCTCAGAGATAGTTTGTTTTTATTCCAGAATTTTCTCCCAGGGCCCGCCACGCCCCGTGTCTTGCTCTGCTGTCACTCCGCACCTTGAGTTTCCCCCATGACTAGTCTGGGTCTTTATCTGTGTTGCTCTGTAGACGATCTCAGAGATCGGTGGAAGTAATAAAAGTGGAGTTAATGCCTGATCCAAATGCATTTTGATTTTCACTTAGCACCCAGGACAGCAATGGTGGTTTCTGCTCAACAGAGGACAAAGCATGCCAAGGCAGAAAACTTCTATTCTGAGTTTCTGTCCCAGAAAGATGACTCAACCCATTTAGGCAAAAAATTAAAACCTTTAAACCTATGACTCAAATAATCAGTGTTCCTTTGTTCTTATTGTATAGTGTTGCTTCTGATAACATCTAAGTTAAACAACCAACCAACCAACCAAAAAAACAATAATGAGACTAACTATTGCCTGTACTGGATTGTAAGTTCCACTGTATCAAGAATAGTTGTTGTTTTTTAAAATCTTTGCGATTTTGTTTTAAAGATTTATTTATTTTATGTATGTGAGAACATTGTAACTGTCTTCAGACACACCTGAAGAGGACATAAGATCCCACTACAGATGGTTGTGGGCCACCATGAGGTTGCTGGGAATTGACCTCACAACCTCTGGAAGAGCAGTCAGTGCTCTTAAACACTGAGCCATCTCTCCACCCCATGTGATTTTTTTTATTTTAGTGATTAGATCTCTGAATATATGAGCAAATTGTGCTCAAATAGAGCTTTAAGGGAAATGCATGAATTCATATTTTTCTACAGGGCACACAATATGTGCACATTTTACACACAGGATAAGGTACACACTCATACACACTCCCAGGATGTGGGTAAACGCGTGCTCCTTTGCCACATCCTGGACTCCATTACTCTACTTCCTCTCACCTGTTCCACTCAATTGTTAGCTCTCCAGAACTGTTCTTGACTAAGGTGAGACTTTATTATGCGCTCATGTGACCCTGATCATGATCTATAATACCTGCTTGTTGACTCTCTTTGAATTTGCTCCAGGCAATCAGCTTCTCCAAGATAGGGTTGTATCTTAATTATGAACTTGGTATAGAGCAGAGCTGACCCACAGATGTCACTCACCAAGGGACATGGAGTACAGACAGCACTATGCAGAGACATTCATTATTGGTGCCTCCAATTCCCCTTTGAGCTGCAATTGTTACCTCTCCCAGAAAGACATTATTGGTGCCTCCAATTCCCCTTTGAGCTACCAACTGCTACCTCTCCCGAGTATAGACCGCAGGCACGAAAGGTAGGCAGAGCGAAGTCTCTATGGACTGTGTAACAAACAGTTGTTAGATAACTTAGAACTGGATCTATGGAGATTACTGTGAGATAGAGTTTTAAATGTTGTCCCTGAGTTTTGAGAGATGGGCAAGAGGCTCAGTCAGGTGGAATAGCTTCAGGTAGAGATTTATCTGTGCTGTGTTGAACACTTATAATTGCATCGTGATTATTCCATCCCCCGTTAAGTCTTCTACTGGTCAAATGGGGCCATTAATCTTGAAATCCCAGCCTTTTGCCATCTAATGGCCGTCAGCCATTGCACTGTGTGGTTTTTTCCCATTTCAACACTCCGAGGCCATTTCTGGCACTTGTATAACATTTACAGGGAACTAGTTAAAATTTAACTGATATTTGGGGAAACCTCTTGTTAGCCAAGGGTTGTTTATGCAAAAACTCAATCTCTTAAAGAATCTCCAGCCTTTTTGAAGGCCGAGAACTTAAAAGCGAGCTCTTGAGCTGAATTCGTATGTCATTGTCTTCGTTTTAGTTGATCTTGGCGAATACCTCACACACAACCCGAAACCAAAATGAAGTTCTACTTGGAAGGCAGTCACAATTCAGTGATCTTATCCTGGGAAGGCCTCGCCCTGGTGTCTACACCACATAATTTGGGAAGCCGTTTACACATTTACTCCTGTGCTTTTTAAGGAGCTTTTATGATCTGCCAAGCGGACAAATATCAACAGGCTTTAAGGATTGGTTTACCAGGATTTCTGTCTCTTGTGACCAGATTACTGTAGCTTTCGGCTAAAGTGCGTGTAAACAAGCCCCAGAGTCTTAGAGGAAAACGCAGTGCCCACCAGCCCGGCTTGATCAGAATTCTAGCACACTTGCCTCCTGTCACTATAATTCCTGAAAAGGTAACAATTTCCTGCCACTCAAATGTTATGGAAAGGTCCCCACGGTACTTTCTGTACCACCTGTGTGCAGGCAGGTAAGAAGGGGGTGAGGTATTAGCACTCATGGGTTTGTGGGATAAGGTTCCTACAGGTTCCTGCTCTGCTCTCTGGTGAACTTTTAAATGGCACTGACCCCGAGGACCTTGATCTTGTCAGTTTAGTCTCAGGAGGGCATCAATCTTCAGAACCAAGTAGCAGAAATGGAGTTATCAACTGCTCGTGGGAATTGGGCTGAACGCATCTGTAAAGCCTCTGGATTTCCAGCTTGCTCTTGTTTGTGAGAAGGCAAACAATGTCACATGGTGGCACTTGTGTCGCTTTGTTTCTATGCTGTGAAAGTCCGAGAGCTTTGAGTCTGGTTCTTTTTGATTTTACTCTTCATGTGCTGAGGGAGAAGATGGGCTCTCTTTCTTCTTCTGCCTTTTCTCACACTACTCCTGACTCAGCCACTAGACCAGGGACCAGACACCCATCCCTAGTTGGAAGAATGGACAAAGAAGTAACAGGAAAAGGGACTCAGGCTCACCCTGCCCATGCCCAGAGCTACCATTAGAAGTAGCAGGCAGGTTGTCTCTGTGTCTGTTTATCAGCCCAGGAGTATCAGGATCACTAGGCTAGTTTACCTATTTATTCTCTTCCCAGCATTGAGTGCTGGGTTAAATTGTGCCTGAAACCCACAGCTCTCAATGTAGGCTCAGCTTTGCCCATCTATGTAACATAGCTTTGTGTCCATACTTACACCGTCTATGTACTAGTTTTCTAGTTTTAAAGAAACAATGTGATTTCTGTTTAGAAACAGAGTACAAATATGGAAAGTCTCCTTCCTCACCCAGAGCCTAGAACACAAGATGCTCACTCGTAAACCCCACCAGGCTCAGTTCCCATCCGAGGGAACACAAGAGAGCAGTCCCTGCCTGTGTGGCCCTCTGACAACTCCCACTGACTCTTTCAGATCACACCCTAAGCCCTGCTGGACTTGCCCCAGACATATGACATGGCCGATCAGGCTGAACTGTAGCTCTCAGTTCTGCCTTCAATTGGTTCCCCTGTGTAGACATTCTGTGTGATACCAGCCCTCCACTTAAGGGAGGAAGAGGCTGTTTGGGCATGGGTATTATTTTCTTAAACGCAGAATAAAATGGGAGCAGCAGGGTATTTCAGTGAAATATCTCCTTTGAACTGTCCTATTCATTTGCTCTTTTATGAATTCACAGCTAGGGGTTTCCAGCGGATCCATTTGATTGCTCTTATGTACAGAGTGTAGAGACAGCAAAGAGGGGATTCCTGTAGATTCTTAACTTATTAACAAAGGCTGCTGTGACTACGGCAAGCCCCAGAACTGACAGCCAGTTTCAGTCCTTTGTAGGGGTTAAGAGAGGTGGACAAGCTGGGAGAGAGGAGTAGGAAATTTTAATAAAGACACCGAATCTGCAGCTAAGGATGGAGAAGCACAAGGGGGAAGAGAGGCATCACCCACAGACTGGGAGACCTCCACTCCTTCTTCCTTCAACTCTCCATCCGAGTAGTTGTTCTGAGCTCTGAGAACCCACTGCCTCTCTGATGCCCAGAGTCCAAGCATAAGGATACCTCAGGCTTGGGATGGGCAACTCTGTGCTTGTGAGCGTACCTCATAACTTACTCGTGGTTATTTTAATTTGTTAAAAAGCCACACATGACAATATAATGCCTATACATGAGCAGGATTGCTTTGAGGTTGTGCCTTCTAAATAGAGGGTTGTAAAAATAAACAATGCCCTTCTCAACACTTGTTTTCAGCGGGAGTCTCTAATAGGAATATCCTTAGTTTCACATGGAGGGGGATTTCGGAGATATAAATGAAGAAAATGTGTGTGTGTGTGTGTGTGTGTGTGTGTGTGTGTGTTTATGTGTACATTATATAGAGGTTGACATTAGATGTTTTCCATAATCCCTCCCAATTAATTCATTTTAGATTTATTTTTTATTTTTAAGTGTGAATGTGTCCCCACAGGAGTGCAGGTGCCTGTGGAGCTCAGGAGAGGGGAGGAAACACTCAAGTTGGAATTACAGGTATTTCAGTATTCCATGAGTCTTGGGAATCATACAGTGGCTCCCAACAGGAGGAGCTGGATGTGCTCCTCACTGTTGACCCGCCTCCAGCCCCTCACAACTTAACTCTCTTGAGACAGGCTCTCTCACTGAACCTGGGGATCTTCAGTTTTGTTAGACTCACTGGCCATCAAGCCCTAGAGCTCATCCTGGTTTCAATTCCCCAGTGCTGAGGTTATAGGTGCATGTTACTGTGCCTGATTTTTTTTTTAATGTGGGTTCTGAAGTATCAAAGTCAAGTTCTCAGGCTTGTACAACATCCACGTTACGGACTGAGATCTGCCCAGCCCCCAAATGGGGAAATTTTAATGCCAAATGGGTAGTGTTGTGAGCTCACCAAAAGACATGAGAGCAGTTGACTTGAATGCCACCACTGTGTGGGAGACAGAAAAGACTCTGTCAGGTGCATGTAGCTGAGTGAGTTATATCCCAGCTTCCTTCCTAAGAACCAGTCTCTGAAATTGACTGGGTCATGGAGTTACCAAGATGGAAAGCTGGCTTCTCATTGCTTCCTCAGTGTCCAAGCTTCCCTTCATGGCTGTTTTCCACGGCCTTTGCTTCTGAGTTTGAAAGGTCTTCACTCAGACCAGCGTATGAGGTTTTGACAGATGAATTGACTCTTGACACTTGGGGAAACCACCAGTGATCCTTGGGTCTTACTACAGTTCTTGCAACCGGCTGAAGGTGTTTGATGCTGGTTTTTCTATTTATTTACCCAAATGTGCTTTCCTACTAGCGGTTCCCTCTCCCACCTCCAGATCACAGAGCAGAGTCTTTGATGAATGGTCAACGGCAGAAGTGACAGGCAGAGAGCAAAATGTGTAAATTCTCCAAATGCAACTCTTTGTTATGCCTGCAGGACTTCCAGTGGGCTGTTTTATAGTTTGCTTTAATTTATCTAACTAATGACATGAAAGATATAAAATTGGTAAAAACTATAGTGTTTGGCTTGCTTAAATTAAGTTTATGAGTTTTGCTTAAGCCTGCCAAACAAGTTAAATATTTCATGGCTTTCACAGGCTACAGTTCTAATATTTATAACTCTTGTGTACAGATTTCAAAAAATTATAATTACAACTCCCAGGATCCCAGATATAGCAGATGTTCAATATTTCTACAATGTTGGCAGAAATGCCTCTCATGCTCTTTTTGATCTCCTACCCATGTATTGTATCTGTTGGAACAAGCTGTTGATAAGAAAGTCGACCTGCCGTTCTTTCGTTTTAATGACCTTGGAAAAACTAATTCGAAATAGGAAGAGAAATGGAAAAGGTGATTTTTGCCCTCCTAAAAATACATTACTGCACACAAGCAATGCTTCTACTGGAAAACGACATGGCAGCACATTTTGGCACAAGCCATGTTTTATTAACTTTATGACCACAATGTTCTTCTGTACAATTTCCATCATTTTAAAATTAAAAATGCAAATCTCCCTCCTTTTTTTTTTTTCCTTCTTCATCTCGTGAACCAAATATCTACATCATTTGCCCTTTTGGAAACTTTTCTAAGGTAATGGCTTAAGACTGAAGGAATCTGCTTATAGGACTCATTCTACTAGCTCTGGGAAGTATTAATTTAAGCCCCCAACACAAATATATTAACCTTTTTTGTTGTCGTCTCTATAGGCAGAATCAGAGACAGTGAGCCTAAGAGAAATTAAATATATGTAAAGAAGTTCCTAGTTCCTGGGTCCTAGAATGGGTTATGTAGGGTTCAAGTCTGTAGAGTTGAGTTCAAACTCAACTCTGCGTCTCAGTTTGACTAAGGTCTAGAGTAGATTGAAGAAAGATCTATAAATTCTGATGTGAAATACTTAGGCTTATAGTCACAAGCAAAAGACATAAACATACAACATTTATTTCAGTTTGTTTTCTCATAGCGTAAGTATTTGAAAAGCATCCATAGCTTTCTAGTGTCATTATCTGTACAAATGACCCACTGTAGACGCCTAGATATATGCAAGTTTTTCAGGAAAGTTAACGAACCTCAAATTCACAGGTTTGTGGCTTTCTCTTCCCACATCACCGATGACTTTTCTGTCTTCTATCTCAGAGTCACATTTAACAAAATTATCTGTGATGAAATGAGATGTGACTTCCAGAAGAGCTTCTTGCCCGAGGAGATGCCTGAGGACGCCTGAGGACGCCCGAGAGAGGTGTCTCGCTACCAGAAATAGTTGTCTGTGTACGTGAGCTTTTAAGCCGGCAGGCATTATGAAGTGTACCCAACACTGACTCTCTGATGTTCACGAACGGCAGCTGGCTCTTGAAGGGTACCAGGGCGAGACAGCCTTGGGTAAGTAGCAAGCGTCCTCTGCCTGACATAATAATGTGATGGTCTCATGTCTCTCATCTCGCAAATGGGCAGAGCTGCGTCGTAGACACGGCAGGGTGTGACAAACACATGGGCCTCGTGACCTGTTGTTGAGTGCTTATGGGAGCATTTGAGGTGGGTGGTGTACGCCCAGCTTTTAGGGATCATCAGCTTTCCCCACTTCTTCCCATTTTACAGGGGTGACCTCTTAGGGTTTGTACCACTTTCCTTCAAGGACCGTCTAAGTTATGCTATAGACTGTATGAAAGAATGACTGTTGTCAACCATCTCTGTCACTGCGACAACGGGGGGGGGGGGAAATGGCTGAAGCTCTTTGCGGATACTTAGAATTGTCCTCAAGACTGTTTTCCGTAAGGCTTGAGCCAAAATGGGGCCATGTGGACACGTGGCAGCTACTACGCAGGCGCGGAATATAGGAAAGAGGTGTGGACCACAGGCCAGAGGTGAGCAGGTTTGAGGCTTCAAGAAGGTTGTATAGCGATTATAGAAATTCTAGAACAGTAAGTCTATAAATCGGGGTGATTTCAGTGAGAATACAAAGTGCCAGCGAGCTAACAGGATTCCCAGAATTCTCTTTACTATGAGCGACAAGAGACATTTGGCGCATGGAAGCGAGAGACATGCTATTCTGTTCTTCTGAACTGGGAGACGTGAGGCAGCAGATGCTCCTGGAGCTCGCGGACACCTGTGTCGGCTCACCTGGCCGGTGGGGACATTGTATGGTCTCAGTGGTCTCTTCCTTGAGATCTTCATTCTCCTTGGGCAGGTGTGTGTTTATGCCTAATGGGCACAAGCTTTGCCCACAGGACACCCTCGCCTTTGGTAGTTAGCCTTCTGAAGGTAAGAAGACACAGATACGGGTCTGTCCAGGTCTGTGATTTCGCTTTATGCTTGAAGTTTGGTTTTGTCTTCTGGCTTCTTTAGCAGCTTTTATTCCCAGGCGCCCATGCTGGGATGATTTCTGGCTTCAGCACCGAGCCCATAAGTAGCAGCATGTGTTCAGTGTTTAACCAGCTCACACGAGTGAACAGAGCTAAGGCTGAGCGATAAATCTCTTAGAACGTGTATATTTCCTTGTGTTTCTGTTTCTCGGCGTGAACTCTGACTCGTATATCTGTCACCCGCCCCACCCCCAACATAGTTCTCTGCTTGAAGCGGCTCTCTCATTCATTTCGGCTCATTCACAGTCGCTGGTGAGGGTGGACTGCTGGATGCAGGGACCAGGTGATGAGCCAAGCAGGGTCTGTGCACACCCGTCACACACACTGTGGTGGAACTGAGGAAAGCTTCTGCGTTAATGTCCTAAGGTTCTGAAAGTTCACCTCTTTGGCCTTATTAACCACGAAGTTGGAATGGCTGCTTTTCCTACTCTGGTAGTAAAGTTTAACTAGACAGATTCTGACCGTGAGGTATCCCTTTAACTCCTGGGGTTTGAAATAAAAATTGTTCAAATAAAATTGAAAAAAATGATATACACTTACCTTGTATAAGATGTTATTTTAACATCTAGTACACACAGTATACACATCATAAAAACACACTATATATACAATTGGCAGAATAGCCAAGAAGAATACGTTCACAATCTCATTCATTTTCTTATAGTTTAAGGTGATACCACTTAAAATCTATTCTCTTGCTAACTCTAAGAGTACCACCTATTGGGTCTGGTGAAATACCTCCATGGACAAAGGCACTTGCTTCAAACTTGGTGAGTTGAGATAAACCCTCCAGACACACATGGTGGAAGGAGAAACTGACTGAAGAGTTGTTCTCTGATCTCCACATGTAAGCCATAGCACATGTGCGCCTGCACTGCACACTTGAATCCACACACACACACACACACACACACACACATAATTGAATGAATGAATCAATGAGTGAATGAATGGGTGTATAAAAACAACACAGAACAGTTGGGCAGGGGTGATGCACATCTTTAATCTAACGACTCGGGACGCAGAGGCAGAAGGATCTCTGAGTCCAGTCTGGCGTATGAGAGAGTTTCAATACAGCCAGGGTTACATAGACAAACCCTGTCTTGCACGAACAAACAAACAAGCAAATACAACACATTGCCAACAACTACTGTCACTATGTGACAATACATCCCTAAGAAGTGCTCCTTTTCTAACTAAAAGTTTGCTTCACTGGCCGATAAAGTCCCTCTCCATTGTATTCCAGTCTTTCTGCCTGAGTTCAACTACTTTAAATTCCAGCTATCCGCACAGTTATGTAGTATTTGTCCTGTGTCTGGTTGATTTTATTTAACATGTTCTCAAGGCTCAACCATAATGTTACCAATGGGATTCCCTTCTTCTCAAAGGCCAAGAGGCATTCATTTCATGGTGTCCACAGTGCATTTTCTCTCTTCGCTCCTGACGGTGTACACACGAGTGGATTCCATTCCTGGACTGCTGAGCACTGCTGCAGTGGGATGCCGGTGTCTCTTCGACATGCAGATTTTCCTTCCTTTACTTAGCTCTGTGATTGCTAGATCATACAGGGATTCTGCTTGGCCCTTTTGATTTTTTTGAGGACCCCCCTATATTGTACTTCCTACTGGCGACACTAATTTTGCATCCCCACAAGCAGTGTGGTAGAGTGTTGGTTTTGCTTTGACCTGTTATATTTTTATGACTGTAATTGGTTATTTTTGATATCTCCAACCTAAGACAGGCATGGTCACAGCTCACATGCTTTCTCTGATGACCAATAATGATAAACATTTTTTTCACATACTCCATGACCATTTGCATGTCTTCCTTTGAGATACATTCTTCAGATTCTTTTCTGTAGGTTTTAAAAATCAGACTACATATTTTTGTCAATGAATTAATCATATTTAAAGTGTATATATGTTAGATATATAGATATATATTTTAGATATATATTTTTAGATGTATTTTAGGTATATAGTTTATATTTTAGATCCCCTTTCAGATATGCAGTTTATAAATATTTTCAATATTTTGTGAGTGGTCTCTTTACACTGTTAATTATTTTCTTGGCATCTTTTAACTTTGATTTATTCTCCTGTGTCCATATTTGCTTGTGTTGCCTGTACTTTTGGGATAATGCCCAAAATGTGTACATGCAGAATAGTGTCACAGAACTCTTACCCTATGAGGTTTGGCTTTACAGTTTCACATCTATGTCTTAATGCTCTTGTGATGATGATGGTGGCATTTCATCCTTAGTTTTAAGAAAATTCTACACTATTTTCATGAACTTGGATTAATAAACCAGCCCCATTTATTTGAGAGGTTGTCCTATTTCTATTGTATATTCTTAGGACTCCTTTTGAAATCAGCTGACCCTAAATGTGATTAATTTTGTTCCAGGGGTCTGGTGTCTGTTATTATACAAATGTCACACTGTTTTGGTTACTATAGTTTTGCATTTTGAAGTCTCGCTTTTAGGTTAAGATTTTTTTAGTTTTGCATTTTGAATCTGTTTTAGGTTAAGATTTTTTTTGATAATCTAAAAGCTTTTGTAGTTCAGATGTGCTTAGAGTCAGAAGAATTCTTAATCATGATGATCATTTCTCTAGAATGAAAAATGTCAATGTTTTTCAAATTGAGAGCACTTTCATTCAAAACCTTTCCCCTGAATATCATGTCACTGAATTTTACAAAGGCGTTGTAAGTTAGGATGCATTATAGATAAACAGTTCCATTATAGATAAACAGTGTTTCTCAGGTCAACATTAACATCTACAATTTCTGCTTTGTAGGATGGGTCTTCTGCTGCAGTGAGGTATTTCTCCTTCACAACAAGCCTGAATTAAAATCCTTCCCAACAGAGGGAAAGGCAGGACACTTTCCACAGGTATGAATTGCCCTGTGGTTACCTGAAGGACAACATGCTATATTGTCTCTTATTTTTCACTTGGAGTGATGTTCTGAGCAAGGTGTGATGAGTTCTTAAACACCTAAATGAATTCTTTTAAGGAACTGTGTAGTATTTATAAATACTAACCCATTTCTCAGAATCCAGCAACTTCGTCTACATTAGGCATAACTGTATGTGTATTTTCCATAACAAAATTCACTTAAAGCTTAAGTGATTTGTCATATCGGATTTATCTGGCCACTAGCTTCCAGAACCATATAAACAATCCTCTCTCCCTTTCCCTCTTTTGAATCACACTCAGCTTTTTAAAGTTGAAATAATTCGCCAAATGTTTTTAAGCAAGAAAACCTGAAGTAAAAACCATTGCTCTTGCAAAGAAGAAGAAAAGCTAGAACTCTCTTGGTGAAGGTTAAGGGCTGTCCTACCTTCTAGTGGACAGGAGAAACTTCATCATTTGTTGTGGGAGATCTATGTTAGACATGGGCATTTGTCTTTTAGCAGGTGGCTGTTTATATCACGCAGCACTTTATACCAGCTGCCCAGAAAACAGAACGTGATCCTGAGCTGTGGAATCAACGTGCAAACTTCCAGTACCTGAGAGAGATCTGCTTGTAGTAGTTTCTTATTTAATTTAGCACAAGGTATTACCTGAGCAATCCTAGGTCCTCAGATGTCATACAGAGACAATTCAACGTTCGCCCAATGTCTAGACACTCTTCATGTTTGGACAAGGCCAGTGTTACTGGATGATGTGAAACTACAGGAACGATATGAAATGATTCATACATCTTCAGAGATGTTACAGTTTTCCTTGTCTCAAAAATATATAGTTTTAAGGCTGGCTTCTTTCATCTCTGTTTTTATTTACAAAAATCACTTTTAGAGCAAAGGTGGTTGAACATATTCCAAAAGCATTTTCCCTGTAGTCACTAAAACCCAGTGTTAAATCATAAGTGGTGTCTGTGATGCTTGTGATTTTTCTTAGGGTTGGGATAGGTTTTTTATATTCTTATTTGCATATGGAATATATAAATGTTGTGTACTGGAATATACAAATATTCCAATATTTGTATATGTGTCCCAATGTGTGTGTGTGTGTGTGTGTGTGTGTGTGTCTGTGTCTGTGTCTGTGTCTGTGTCTGTGTCTGTGTGTCTGTGTCTTCATGAGCCAATTAATATTTAACACAGGGCTCAACTGGAAAAACCAGATCCCCTTTCCATAACCAGAGTATGGATTACTCAAGGTGATTGGCTAAGAAATTCTGCCCTTGAAAGTGTATCACCCATGTCACTTGCCACGAGAAAAAGATGGATTCTTGAGTTCTTGGGAAGCTTGGAGAAATTTAATACAGTCGTAAAGTAGCATCAACGAAAAGGAAATATATAGACAAACATGTCTGGTTCTAAAGTCAAAGTTATTGGAGGAGAGGCCTTGCTTCCCACGAGGTGGACATTGCTTAGAACTCTGGCTTATCTGTTAGGGATGTCATTTTATGATGTCAGTAACGAAACTCCATAGATTATAAGGCTGAAAATGAATTCAATACTAAGTATCTCTTCAGTTCTAATAGTTACTGATGTCTCCCCCTATTTCTTCAACTCGGGGAGAGAGAAATTATAAACATGAAAAGAAAACAGGAAAACCCAGGTGTTTTGTTGCTAATGTGTTCCATAGGTTATTGCGATGATACTTACATTACTAATATCACTTAGGGGGTATCTATGAAATATTTTCGGATTGATTTTACTGTAAAGCTTATCATTGAAATGATATCCATTGCCTTACTTAGTTGTGGACTGAAATACAGTCATAATTCTAAGTCGCCAGCAAGGTTAGCCCTTATATGGCAGGAGAGACAAATTGAATCTTAAGAGATTTAATCTTCATGGCTTCTTTCTTCTTGTAGCCATTCCTTCTCAAAAGCTAATATAAAGCTTTTGGAGCTCGAATTGTTTTATGTTGTGTATTTGTCTTTGTTTTTTTTTTTTTTAATAAATTTAATAGTCTGTAAGTTCATCCTCACGCACTAAAGCACTACCCAGTACAGATGAGATCGGATGTGAGCCCTTCTGCTTTGTACTGCTGCTGATGGTTATCAGAGAAGCTACAAGAGGAATTTCTCTAAATGGTCATATAAATCTCCCAAATGTGAAGCCGGGCCTCTGATTCGTAAGCCAAGCAATGGGAGCCTCGTTTGAATGAAAGGGCAGTGGCGATGTTAGGCTGATATTAGACCATTGACACTTAACCTGGTGACTCTCCAGCCTTTCCCAATTCCCTGCTGGAAATAAACTCAGCGTTTCCAATAGAACTTTCCTGCTGATCAAATTCACATCACCAGATCCCTCGTTATCCTCAAAATGAATCTGCAGGTAGGAAATGTAAAGACAGTGTCTAAAGCATAAGCACAAGTGACTAGAAAATTATTTTAAAAGCAATGCTTTTAAAATAATTATTGAAATATAAAATAATTATATAATTATATAAAAATAAAATAATTATTTTAAAATAAAATAATTATTTATTTAAAATATCATTTTAAATAAATTAATTAAATTAATAAATTAAATTATTTATTTAAAATAAATTATTAATAAATTAAATTATTTATTTATTTAAATAAAATAATCTTTTTTTTTTTGGTTTTTCGAGACAGGGTTTCTCTATGTAGCCCTGGCTGTCCTGGAACTCTGTAGACCAGACTGGCCTCAAACTCAGATATCCACCTGCCTCTACTTCCCAAGTGCTGGGATTAAAGGCGTGCGCCACCACAGCCCGGCTAAAATAATCATTTTAAAATAAGTATTTTATAAGCAATGCTTGACTCTGACCTGACTCTTCACGCGGGCACTCTGCAAACTGGCATCTACCACACTGAGTGTCAACTCCTTGGATGGCAAGGGGATCCAGTCCCAATTGGCATATTTCGTTAATTTCACAAAAGGATGTTTGGATTTATTTTGCTGTCCAGGTTAGAGGTTTTCTTACAAGTAGCATACAGCGGATTTCCAGAAATTTTCTTTTGTTCCTCAGCCTTCAGAGACCTCCCACGAGTCTCAGAGCTTGGCGTGCACGCAGATCATCGAGGAATCTTGTTAAACACTGGTTCTTGTTTGGGTCAATAAAGTCTGAGGGTCTGGATGACTGGATCCTAGCCATACTGACCCCACTTACCTGCGGACTGTGCTGAAGTCCTTGACTAGAGGCTCTGATCGTGAAATGACCTCGGGATGTGTTGGAAATGTAGCTTCTCTCATATTGAAGGGGTCAGCAGTCTATCTCTTCCCCTCCTCCTGATCCATATTGGAGGTCATAACCAAGACTTTGCTTATGCCCGGTGAGTGTTCCGACAGTGAGCCACACCCAGCCTGTATAAGGTCTAAGAAACCCTTTCTGTGTGATTTAGACACACCCCGAGATCTAAACCATAGCAGACCTGTGCCGCACAAGAATCCAGGACTTCTAAAAATGCCAAGACTTGGGCCTCACCACAAATTTGGAATGTCTGACATCGCTGTCCTTATAGTTTCTACCTTCCCAACGGGGAAAAGAGAACTTTTCATTTGTGTAGTGAGTGAGCGGTGGGGCTTGGATGGAAATCAAGGTTCTGCTTCTTCGAGCACAAGCCCTTGTTCTCCCCGCTGTAGCCTCTCTGCTGAGTGCGTTCGTTCCGAGGGAGGGATCGGAAAGCGGAGACTCATTGTGTGGACTGCCCTGCCTCCCGTCGGGGCAGAAATGCCCATCAATCTACCTCCTTTCAAGAGAACTCTTTCTTCGAGGTCCTCCACGCTACTTGGCTTCTCTCCCAATCAGTCACTGAGCCATACACTTAATTTCTTCTTAAAAGCCACCTGGTTTTGTTTTTGTCCGTGCGTATGCCTTTTTGTTAAGTGGGTGAGGGATGTGTAATCTATCTCATGCATAATTTGTTTAAGGCGAGTCATTAAAAATGCACTAAAGTTTAATATGCTGTATATGCTCCTGCAAAAGAGTTCCTTCCCCCCACCCCCCCCCCCCCGCTACCCCACGTAAACGATTTTTCAAAGTTTTAAAAATAGTCCTTATTGCATAC
Source organism: Apodemus agrarius (assembly GCA_964023405.1). Taxonomy (NCBI): domain Eukaryota; kingdom Metazoa; phylum Chordata; class Mammalia; order Rodentia; family Muridae; genus Apodemus; species Apodemus agrarius. The sequence continues at coordinate 27,139,588 of OZ030013.1, forward strand.
CATTGTTTGCAGTACCTTATTTTAAAGCTTTAAAATTAACATTTCTTTCCTATCACTTTTGTCTTCTGCTTGCCTGTTATTGATTTCTCTCTCTCTCCTTCTTTCTTTTTCTTTTCTTTCTTTTTCTTTTTCTTTTTTTTTTTTTAACTCTCTGCGTGTCTAATGGAAACGGAGCTAATGGGCCTTTGCTTTGTTTATGCCCTTGCTTATGCTGCACGGCAGCGAGGTGGTTTTGATGTGGTCAGCATAGCTCTGGAGTGGGGTTGGGAGCCCGCGCGGCAGCAGCGGCGGAGGGAGTCCACAGCCACATTCCCTTTGATTTCTGTAGATTGTGAATCAGTTTCTCCTACGGAGGCCCCCTTTCCCTGTCACCGCCCCGTTTTGTTTGTCTCTCTCGGTTGTGTTTTGGTGAGGCGGTCTCATTTTCCTTCAAGGGTATCCCTGAGAGCGGTAATCACGAAAGATATATACCCTCCTTGACTGACGAGGAAGATCAAGCTGACTGCCACCTGTGAGCAGCGTCCCCCTGATTCATGAAGCAATCTCAGCCTCTCACTAATCCCACACTGGCAGACAGGCTCGGAAGAAGAGCTGAGCATCCTTGAGGGGTGGGAGACGTGGACCGAGACGCTGATTGCTGTATTTTATGTACCGACTCACAAATAACTTGGGGAGAGCATACCTTTCATTTATCTCTTAATAGATGGAAAGATGTATTTATTGACGATTCTAGGGGTGAGAAAGGGAGAGTTTTTTTTTTTTTTAAAGTGCGCAGTTGTAAACTCCATCAGACAGTTGTCTATATCTTTTGCCAAATTCCAGCCATCTGTGGTCAAAAATAGCAAGGATCAAATTAGAGAAAAGTATGTCAGTGGGGTGAAAGGCTGAAGGGAGAGGCCTCTCTTGACCCAGGAATTGCAAATGTACACACATTGTCGTTTGTGACTGACTTAAAGCATTCCGGCTGGGTGAGATCCTGAGACGACCATTATACGCTCATGTATTCTATGCTCTCTGTCTTGTAGCCCACCCATGTATTTTTTTTTTTTTTAACCAGTTAAGCAGAAGGTCTGGTCTCTGGTGCAAATATTAATGAACAGTGAAATGCCCCAAAGGCAGGAAGCATGGGAGAAGGAAGAGGACTCATCAACCACAAACGGATAATTATTCTCTAAATAATTAAAAGCTGATGTTATGCAATCAAGGACACAGCTCAAAATAAATACTGACAGGACAGAAAACAGTTGATTTTCTTCCCACTTGTGGAATTCTCCTGAGCTCTCTGGAAAAATTCATGTGTGGAAATTCTCTTCTATATTCTCCAGAAATGACCAGAAATGACTTCCACCTATTTTTAAATTATTTTTTAAAAAAATATATGTATCTTTTTAATTTTTATTGGTTATTTTATTTATTTACATTTCAAAGGTTGTCCCCCTTCCCTGTTTCCCCTCCACAACCCCCCATCTCATTCCCCTCCCCCTTGCTTCTATGAGGGTGTTCCCCTACCCAAGCACTGCTACCTCACCACCCTAGAATTCCTCAATGCTGGGGTATTGAACCTCTACAGGACCAGGACCAAGGGCCTCTTCTCCCATTGATGACCTACAAGGCCATCCCCTGCTACGTAAGCAGCTGGATCCATGGGTCCCTCCATGTGTACTCTTTGGTTGGTGGTTTAGTCCCTGGGAGCTCTGGTGTGTCTGGTTGGTTGATTCTATTCTTCCTATGTGGGTTGTAAACCCCTCAGCTCCTTCTGTCCTTCTATTGCAGGGCTGAGCACTGAGCCTAGGGACTTATGTATTGATGATTCGTGGGGCAGGGTGAAAGGAAGATGAGCATTTTCAAACCCCAATCAGACAGATGTCTTAAAGAGTCAGGAGAGCACTCTTACTGTTGAATGATGTCCTCCCTCTTTGGAAACAAGTTGATTTCAAGCAACCACGCACACTTATCTATTCCGTTTACTTCTTTCATTTCTCTTTTCTCTTTGGTGATGCTCGGGACAGACCCCGGGGCTTCACCCATACCAAGCAAATGCTCTACTGCTAAAGTACATCTCCAGCAGGATGATGCCCATTACCAAGTAAGGTCCAACAGAGAGGCAGTGGCTTCTCCCTGCTGGTGGGAAGATGAGCAATGGAGAGGGCAGGGCGGGGAGCAGGAGGGAGGCGTTGCCTCCAGCCCCACCTTTGATTTGTTATATAGCTTTAAACAAGCCACCTTATCACTGCCTCTCCATTTTCTTATCTGTTTAGCCAGGATTATGTTGGCTGCTCACCCAGCAAATATATTTTAAAGATTAATGGAAGAGTGCTTGCATCGTAACTTTGAACTCTTTATGTCAGAATGATACACCGTCCTTGTTACGCTGTTAAAATTCATAAAAAAATATATTGAACTTAACTTTTATCTAAATGCTTCAAAGACTGCGTCTAAAAGACCCGAGCATTTGGTTTCGAGAGTTGCTACAGGTAAAGAACAGGGGAGGTTAAGGCCAGCTCAGGGCTAGGGTTTGCTCCAGGATGTCTGTGCACAAGCACACCTAGAAGATTTTTTTTTTCTTTTCCAGTGGTTTGGATGCTCACACAGTGCTTATTTCACTTCAGTCTTTTGCACGTAGGAACTTACGGTTCTTGTTCCCGGCTGCGCAGAGCCGAGAGGCCTTGCCTCTCGCCCACCAGCGGTCTCAAGCCACCTTGGCAGCTTGTGTGGTTATGCTCAGTCATCTGGGATGGGCGGGGACAGTCACTTTTCTTTTCTCCCCTGAAGGTGTTTGAAGAATTAATACAAAACAGGAAATGAAAGGCTATGAGAGGAAAAAAAAAGATTAACTAGTCGTGATCATGTTTGTTAAGGGCTAAAAATAATTTGACCTTGGGGGTGGTTTTCCAGAATTCTCGAAGTATAAAAATACATAGCGACATGTTAATAAAGCTATATTGGAGACAATCGAACGTTGACTAGGTTCCTGAAAATGGTTAAAGGCACGCTTTCAAAAAAGAGTGCTTACTATCTAAGAATATATATATCTTTCTAAATAGAAGGGAATATGTCAGATTTAAAGAACATTCCAAGATTAACACTAATCTCTTCAGTAATTAATATCTCAACCAAAAACTATGGCAAAAAGGGCTTTCAGGTTGACAGCTACCTAACTGTAAATCTTACCTCATTAATGCTTGCTTTTTTCATATTTAAAGTATTCCAGATTTATTCCAAATGTTGTGTAAACCTCACTAATTATATGTACATACAGAATAAAAAAATGTATTAAAACTTAGCATGGGGGTGTAGCTACTTCACAAAGGGAACGAGACAAGTATTTAAAAGCCCCTATAATCCAAGAGAGCCTTTTAGGTCAGGAAATGGGGATTGTAACATCTGTGTAAAACTAAGGGAATTTTAACTAATTGTTCAGGTTGGACAATGGCCAAAACCCTGGAGTTAGTCCACCTGGGTAATATCTATTTAATGTTTCTAGAGAAATATATTCACATAAGGAAGCAAACAATAAAACTTTTAAGAGACTAATGAGGGTGAAGGAGAAATTTTAGGAAATACATTCATGGAATGATATTATAGAATCTCGCCATAAGTGTCAGAAGGCAAACAAAGTTATATCCAGGAAAAAAAAAAGGAGAAAAGAGGCATCAGATTTGTGTTGTTTCACAGGAGTCTCTACAGTCCTGCTCACACAAACACAGGGTTTGATCTTCCAGTGGCTTCACGATATGACACACAGTTGCCATCCATGGAGAGAGGTTCAGGCTCACCACACGTTTCAGTCTGACGAAGATTTCTCTTCTCAGAGAGCTTTTTGAATTACATGGGGTGTGGGGGAATGAAAAAGAGTCTGGAGACTATAGGGCCAAAGTGGAGAGCATGAGGAGATCGGGAAATATGCTTAGTGACTCCTAGACAGTCCAGGCACACTGCTTGGTTAAAAACAAGAGAAGAAGACAGATTTAAAAAGAAGAAAGAGAAGCCTGCCAAAATATTTAAGTCAAATGTCCTGAGTGATTGAATTAAGAAACAATTCTACTATTGCATGGCAGTGGTCATAGCAGAAGGATCCTGTGGTCATCTGCAGGATTCTTGCAGAGGTCCAGGGTTGCTGTTGGCATGGTGAAGGGCACCGTTGAAATTTTAAAATTATGGCATTGGACTTGTGCAATCTTGGGGGCCGGAGTTTGGGAACACAGTACCCACAAAGGAAAACAATCATGTAATTGTGGCATTGGCAAGGTGGGGCCAAGAGGATCCCTGGGGCTCCCTGGATAGCCATTGTAGCCTATACCATGGAGTGACAAGTTCAGTGAAAGGTCCTACCTCCAAAGCAAACCAAAATCTAATATAAGTCCCCAAACAAACAAACAAACAAACACAATGTGGAGAGTGATTGAGCAGAAGACACATGACACCTCTGGCCTCCGCACACATGGAATTGCCTTCCCTGGTGCAATCACATAGACACACACATACCACAACCCGATTAAGTAAGTACATGAATAAAAATTATGATCTTATCAAAAATATCATGTCTGGTGTGCTTCATTTTCATGAATGTATTCAATACGGTCAGACTGAACATCTTACCTTCATATTGGAAGTTTAGGGACAGAGTCAGAATTTGGACATACAACTGCAAACTACAAGAAATGAGTAACACTAGAAAAAGTAAATGAAAGGTGCCAGTTGTCAACACTGTGATTATTGATTATGATACTATGACAACCAGAGTATTATTAAAAGTAAAGTATAGTGCAGGCAGAGTCATGAACGTGCCCATGTGTATAGGATACTCATGCAGCAGAATTTTGACCAATTACTAAATGGAATTTAACAACCAACATACAACTTTAGATACTGTCTTAGTCAGGGTTTCTATTCCTGTACAAACACCATGACCAAGAAGCAAGTTGGGGAGGAAAGGGGTTATTCAGCTTACACGTCCACACTGCTGTTCATCACCAAAGAAAGTCAGAACTGGTCAAGAAGCAGGAACTGATGCAGAGGCCATGGAGGGATGTTTCTTACTGGCTTGCTTCCCCTGGCCTGCTCAGCTTGCTCTCTTATAGAACCCAAGACTACCAGCCCAGGGATGGAGCCCTCCCTGCTTGATCACTAATTGAGAAAATGCCCCACAGCTGGATCTCATAGAGGCACTTCCCCAACTTCCACATCCTTTCTCTGTGATAACTCCAGCTGTGTCAAGTTGACACACAAAACCAGCCAGTACAGATACCTAACGATAAGTTAAATGTAATATCTCATGGATTTAAAGAGGTAAGATTTGGGAGATTTTAGATACTAGGTATAATTAGTTTAATCTCAACTTAAACATTGAAATAAATATTAAAGGGAAATTTACTAATCAACCTTTTTAGGATAGCAGGATGAGCTATAAGTATTTTTAAAAGAATAAATAATGATAAGAAAATCTAATTACTTTCTTGATAGAATTCTGGAAGATTAAGTCAATGAAATTGCTATATTATACTTTGATTTTGGTTTTACAGATCATGAAATTATATTTGCAAATTTTATGCAAATTTACTAAGAGATTAATGTTGTCATGTTCTGTAGACGTAGGACAAAGAAAACGCTGTTAACATCATTGGTTAAAAAATGTACAAAGAGATTTCAAGGTCACGGGTTCTGTGCCTAGAGTAGTTAGATGGTTTCGTATTCTTTCTCCTTATTCTCCCTCTCTTCCTCAATTTTCTTTTCTTTTTAAAAAGAAGTCTAGAAGCAAGATCCAGGTGACAGGATCTCCTCAGAGACAAGGGAAGAGAGGCATCCCAAAAGGTGAGGCCATGGAAGTGACAGTTCTCCCTCCTGGTGGAGAGTCCAGGGTCCAAATGGGGAGGCAGCACTAAGCCTTTCATCATATCCTCTGCTAAGCACAGTTTTATGCTTATTTTGTAGCAATATTTCTCACACTTTGCTGGATATACATGCCTGAAAAGGATATAAGAACAGGTGATGTCTGCACATCTACTAATACAGAGGTACGTAGGTTGTCACTATAATATTTATTCCTTATTATTGTATGTCTATGCAAGAGTGGACAGACACATGCATGCCAAGGGGTTCCTATAGAAACCAGAAGACAGCTTTTTAGGGTATATCAATGAACAAAACAAGACACATTTTCCCTTGTGGAAATTACATTATTGTAGCTAGAGTGAAATAATTAAACATAGGATGTTTAATAGGATGATAGAAGGCAGTGACTGTGTACTATCAGTGTGAAAGTATCAGCGTAGCATTTGAGGGAAGGGTACTCTTTTAAGAAAGCTCATCAGGGAAGGTCTAGATGACATTTTAACAAACATTAGGATGCCACAAGTGACAGCCGTGTCTGGGAAAAGTGTCCCAGACAGAGAAAAGAGACAACACAATTGTCCTCAGGTGGATGCGTGGATCTGGCGAGCTTAATCAAAGATGGAGGTCAGAGAGATGACAGGTGACCCAAACATGTTAAATCTCTCTGGCCATTGTAAAAACTTTAGCTATTCCTCTGTCAGAAAGAGGCACAAGATAATTTTTAACAGACATATAAAATCATCTGACTTGTTTGAAAGGATCATTTTTGTAGCTGTTAAAAGTCAACTCTATTTCATCAAGAAGAGTCATGGCACAAACTTGTAGAAGACTCTCAAGAGTAAAACAGGGTCAATTTAATAGAACATAATTAGAATATAATTTAAGAAACCACAACCTTGAGTTTCATAGCTTCTATTCCACGAATGCAAATATTTTCATTTCAATATATCTCTAAAGTGAAATTATTTCCAGGAGACACTTATGAAAACAATATTTGATCCTCAAAAGTTCAAGGCCATAAATCACATATATAATTTAATTAGTGTGATGATTTATGTGTCTAATTCTTTATAGTGTTCTCTATGCATCTGTAGGGAAGAGCTTATTTAAACTATACAAAGTCTGTGGGTTGGAGAACTGGTAATTACTGTCTTACCTAATGTAAAGGACCTGATACAACTACAGAGCCCCCGGAACAGGGGCGAACTCTGACTCTCTTAGTCCAAGCCTAAAGCTCTCTCTCTATCACTTTGCCTCAGACATGACCTACATTAAAACTGCTGTTAATGACCCATAAATGAAGGAAAATTTCAGAAGATATTAAATTGGAGGGGAAGGGGTAGTGCGTGGGCAATTAATGAGAGAGAAATAATAAAAATCAATCGTGATAACTTTGGTACTTCATCTCCTGACCCCCCCTATTTGCACCCGAAAGTCACTTATTCACATACTGTTGGAAACTGGAGGTCATTCAAGGTCAACACTTATGGGGAGGTGGCTACTAGCCAAAGCGAACTTTCTGTCAAAATTATCTTTAAAAGGAGGTAGGCAGAGGGTTCCCCTGAGGTCAGAAATAAAGTTATTTCAAAAACCTTGGGTCAAGCACAACTCTTAAAAAAATTAAATGATGTGAAATTTGTCAAAAATTAGTAAGGTCTGTGAAACTCCATTTAAGAAGTCAAACTGCCATAGATCATGGTGCTTGCTGGCTTTTAAACTTTAAAACTTTTTACCAAATCAGGGTGAAAATCAGTCAAATTGTTAAGTTCCTGTTTTACTGATAATGGCTGCCATTTCTTTATTCCATTTCCACCCCAAAGCCTCTTTCTGTACAGCTCTTGTTGAATGTGGGCTATTTTAAGACACAAACCCGCTTTCCAGGTTAACCTTGAGTCAGGAGTTGAACTTCGCTCTGCATCTCGGAGATTATCACAGAGTGGATAATCAGTCTGGGTAGCCATACTTCCTAGGTTGACCAGTAAGCCCGCTCCATTGAATCAGCTCTGTCTCCAGAGAACTCCCCATTCTTCACATTTCTTTTGTGCGTGAGAGAAGATCCAGGTGCACATCAGAGTTGGGAAAGCACAGCAGGATTTTTCCATGAACAAAGCAAGATAATGAAGCCAGACTGAGTGGGAAGTGCTATTTACTGAGTGCCTGGAGCGCATAGGCTTCAGGCTTGGTGCTTTTACATTCATTATTTATTTCTCCTCAATGCAATGTAAGTTTGTATTTACTAATATTGAAATTGAGTTTTAGCAACTTTAAATGATAGTCTAATAAAATGAAAGTTCCGACCAAAGATTGTTTGACTCCAAATCTCACAGCCCCATACTCCCTATTAAAATTAATCTAACCCTAGATCTTACACATGCCCCTAAGTTCTATTGGTGTAACATCTTTTACACTGTAGTCAAGATAAGAATGTGTCGCATGTACAGACAGTGAGACTATTCACTTTAAATTCAGTTACTCTTTGGGAAAATATTGATTGGGCTGAGAATAGTTAATCCCGATAAATTACGACAAAAGCTGGAGTTAGTTAGCTGAGTTGGATACACATCTTAAAGTCAAATATCCAAGTGAGCTACTCTATGTAAGTATTCTTTATGGAAAACGGAAGATGCCCCTGGTTGTGAAGAACGATGACATAGCTAAAAGTCAGAATCCAAATTTGGAGAATTCTTCCTTTCAGTTTCTCATTTGGTTAAATATAATTACCAACATGTAATACTACCAAAACAGGAAAAATGCTAGAATAAAAGTAAAAAGATTTCACATCAAAGTGAAATATTGATGATTATTTCTGAACGCTATGCTGACAGACTCTAGCTAAAATCTGATTAGAAGATTAATGTCAGATATATTAGCCAGAGATGATCCCTCCATATCAATTTAAATCACATCACTCAGCCTTCCAAAGTCTGGGTGTGCTTCCAGCTATAATGACCTGAATTCAGAGCCTCACCTGACACTCCACTCCATCTCCTCTTCACTGTCCCCAGGAAGACATCCTGAGCCCTATTCATCTTTCTATCCCTAAGGTCCAAAATGATGTTCCCGCCAGATCATTATGCTCTCTTCAAATTAAAAAGATAAAGACAGTTTTCCTTTGATTAAAAAAAATATATATATGTATCCTGGCATGTACCCTTTGGATTGTTTTGGAAACACATTACAGGATTTTGCTGTTAGTTGGTAAGCTTAATAAGATCTTGCTATGTAGATGTTAAAGTGGACTTAAGTAATTATTATGGCAAAATTCACTTTCCTCTGTTTAATATTTAATACCAGTTGCTTAAATGAGTAAAATTATACTTTGGTCCCAAGTTGTCATATGAGGAACTTCTTCTTAGGTTCATGTATTAAAATGTGGAAGTGTAATGAGGGTGAAAAAACAAGGAAATTGGACCAAATTATGACACAGTCTCTTCTTCCTTTTCCTTCCTCACGTCTTCCCCTTCGCTTCTTCGCCATTACCCTCCCTTTTGTTTTATTTATTAACGCATAGATGAAAAGGCAATAATCTCTAGTTATTTAGCAGACTAAATGGGTCCCTTAGCATCGTCGTGTTAAAAATCGTACCAGTGCAGCGAGCTCACACAGACAGTGCTCGCGACAACCGTGTGCTATTGCTTGAGAAATGACTCTCATGGTTCTAAAGGAAAGGCAGTTAAAAGAAATACAAGTTAGTGCTAGCTGTTGGTCGTTTTTCCTATCCTTAGTTTACATAAGAAAGGATTGACTTTTTGTTGTTCAATTAAACAATGTGTTCTGACAATCAGGTGGGTTTCACTTTTTTAAATATTTTAAACAAATGGGAAATGAACTTTTTTAAATATTTGATGTTTGGATATGTGATATCTCATTTGTTTCTTTGGCTTGAACTGTATAGAGACAAATCATTTCAAAGCACGCCATGAAACATTTGATTTGGTGTTTGGATGTCCTGGAACTCTTAAGATATCCGTTATGAATACGTTTCTCAATATCACATAGCTATTAACTTTGTTTCCAAACTTCAGAGATTTAAATTTTGCTTCCTCAGGAGAGATATTATCCAGGCTTTGGAGAGGATACAGAAAGCGACCACACCCGAGTGTGGGCAGTTAATATTGGTGTCGATGGACCACGTCTACATTTCCACGCCTGAAGATCATTGACAAAGTGGTAAGAATTTGGCTTCTAAAGAAGGCAACTTCATCGGATTTTATACCCAGGATGATTTAGAGCTGTCTTGCATGTTCCAAATGGGAAATGAACAAGGAAAAAGATTCTCAGCAGATGGGAAGCTGCCACAAAAGAGATTTAGGAGGCACGGTTTTGTTGGGTTTCCTTCTTTTCTGTGCTTTGCTTATAGATCTTCTGACACATCTAAGCAATCTTGCAAACCGAACCCAGTTTTCCTGCTAAACTAAGACTTAACACACCAGAAATGTTTTCAGCCTCAGCAAAGCGTTCTAATTTTTTCACAGTTATTAAGGCCACGTATCCAAGGAATTATATTTATTTTTTGTTCACTTGGACTAATTAATCAAAATTTGGCTAACAAGACCCCATTAAAATACAAGAAGACACGTGTGCTCATTTTCTCAATGCAAATGAAATATCTCGGTCTGAAAGACAACATTCTCCCTAGAAGTTATTTCCACATTTAGAAGGTTCTACTAAAAACAAGCCATGCCTTTAATTAGGACCCAGAAATTTGATGACATGTGAATGTTCCCTTACAAGCATGGCTTTCATTCATTACGTGTGTCCCTGAGTTTCCTGTTTAATTTTAGGTTAATGAAACAAATACCTTAATACAGCTCTATATTCTTTTCATATCCTAATGCTCTATGAAAGAACAGGGCAGAATTCCAAATTCCAGACTCAGTCTCTGCCTCTCAAACAGGGTCAGACTGTTGAATATACTTAGCAGACCACCATCCCATTCTAAGAACAAAGACATTGTACCAAGTCTTTTGTTGCAGCTGATGGATTCTAGCAAGATAAATGCTGGAATGTTTTCTTTGGTGAGAGGCTCTCCCCCATACAATTGAACAGGCTAAACATGGATGCAATGTTCTCTTCAAGGGACGCCCCCTCCCCCCCCCAGGGAAAAGGTGGTCTCACTAAGCCACAAGGGCAAAATGAGACGGCACCTTTGCCGTGTGCCACTGCCCGGAAAACTCCACTCTGACATTTCATTTTACCTCGGCAAACAACTGCCATGAAAAATAGCCAGGTACATTACAGGATATGCCCTTCCGCATGATATTTTGTATCAGATATATCAGTCACATTGCAAAGGACTTAGATCAACTTAAAAAAATAAAACCCAATAGAATGATTACAGCCGCTGCCTAGAATGACAAGTATTATCAACAAAAATTAATCAGGCGCATCTTTTAGTGAACTCAATTAATAATGTGCAACAACAGGGTCTCTTTTCTTAAGATGAAAATTAATTAGTGGAGGGAAGGTCACTCGGAGATGCTGACATCACTCATCAGAATGCTCTGGCAGCTCTAATTATTTGTCTTCCAGGCTTGGGTGATCAGAAATTATTGCAATACCTGAGCAACATTTTGAAAAAGCTTTGTGCATGGCTCTTTTAATTAGACCTGGTATTTGATTAATGCAGTGGAAGCCTTTAGATCAGCCTCTTATCATTGAGTGACTTAGAAGTTTTAGGGAATTATACTGTGTAAGACAGGGTCACCGGAGGGGTTTTGAATCTATACGTTTTTATTATTAAAGGAGTTATAATGTTAAATTTGATTTATCCTTTTCTCTTTCAAGCCCCTTCCTTCATTGCCAAGCATGATAATCTATGGGGTAGAATTTCATTAGTTTCTATTTTAAACGTTTTTCTTTTTTCTTTCTCCCCCCCCCTTTTGCCTCTCAATTACAGTCACTTGCTTAGAGTTTTAGAATTGAGAATTCAATTTGAAAATCACTTAGCATCTAAAAAGTGAACTTAAACACCATGTCAAAGCTCAGCATTAACCATGACTACATTAGGCTCTTCTCTATTCAGACATGGTGGTCTCACACTGTAAGTAGAGAAATAGACCAGGACGAATATTGCAAAATTGGCAACATTATCTTAAACAGTTATTTCATGTGTTGAATAAGTAAATTTCCAAATTCCAGTGGTAAATTTTTAGCCATGTGATAAACTCATCTATATTTAATATGTAAATATAATTTGTGTTTTTAGTGCAATTTTACATGGAATTCACTGCAACCCACTTTTGTTTGGCTGATGTTCACATAATGTAGCGTTAGCTAAGTCTTCAGAGATCAGAAGATTAAGTAGGAAGTGGTGACTTCCACAATGCATTTTAAAATTTCTCTCAGTGTGTGATATGCATGGGTGGTATATGAACAGTTGTGCATATCCGCATGTGTATGGTGTCCTTCTTTAGTCCCTTGGGACAGGGCTTCTCATAGAACTTGGAGCTGTCCTGAAGGCTGGTAAGCTCCAGCGTGTCCTCTTGTCCCTGCCTCTATACTACACCCGGCCTTACCTGGCTTTTTCCATGTATGCTTGGGATTTGAACTCACGTCAGGCTTTCACGGTAACCACTCTGACCCACCGGGCCATTTCCAAGCCTCAGGTGGCATTTTTGTCTGCTGGAGGACACAGTCAAGCCTTTACAACTGTGATCTGTAAACCACATCTGACCTTGCTCTGTAAGATGGGTTATTTAGACTCAACTGTGTTGTCTCTAGGTGGTGGGGGATGCTCATAGGCAATGAACCACCTCTGCCTAGAGAGCCCAGGTTCAGATGAGGAGGGGACACTCAGGTCCTTCCCTCTGCACTCTACAGGAAGGGTCCCTGCGTGATGCCTTTCTACACAAAGTGGGGGAGTGTCTTGAAATCTGTTTCCAGAACTCTTCCGGCAATTAAAAGCAACATTTCGTATTTTGGGAGAAAAGTTTGGCACTCTGCACCTTTGTCTATCCAGTCTGGAGTTTAGGGGTCCTAATCCCTCATCTTGTAACACCGTGTATGTTGTCTACACAAGGGCTAGTCCGTTGGATGTCTGATTGCAGTAGGAAATGTAAGTCCAGAAACCAGAGCTCTCCAACACAACCTATTCCGCCTCGCATCTCCTTTACTTCTCCTTGACGTGAGGGCCTTTTGACCACGGGGCACAGTGAAGCAGCAGGTTCTCAAAGGGGGCTGGGGAGAAATATTGGCTTAGCAAAGAAGGGGCATGTAGTTACCTGAGCTCAGTTCTGTGCGCCTTCCCCATTCCTCTCTTCTTCCCACTCTGAGTGCTCGCATCTATTTTGTTTGCGTATGTGATTCCTGACATAAGTAGATTGCCAGCATTCAGGTCGCAGGAGCCTGGGATCACGTCTTGAGTCTGCGCCCACAGGTAAGCCCCTCAATCTCTTTGAACCTTAACGCTTTTCTATATAAGCAGAGAGAGCCCAGTTTCCTAGGAAGGTGAGGGTTAGGAAGGGTGATCAGATACCGTGTGTGAGAATGTTGAGCTCATTGATCCAAAGTTTGGAAAAGCTTCGTAAATCTTAGTTCCATTCACAAGTCTAGGCACTGCTCCTGTGGCTCAGCTATTTGTAAAAGAAGAAAAAAAAAGCAACCCCGTTTTTTTTTTTTTCCAGGAAATACATTCTTAAATCAACAAGTTGATAGACATCTTAACTACCTATTCACACATAGTTCAGATAATCCGTTTTGGAATTGTCTGGGCTGTAGCTCCGACTTAGATCTTAATGAAAATAAAGTTACTTTTACTACGTTCACTGGTAACATGTTTGAGATACTTATTTCTACTGATGAATTATGCATGCTAAGACTGAACGGCACTCATTGATTTATTTTCTCTCTTTGCCTTGATTTTCAGGCTCTGTGCAAATCAGTGTATATATTTTTTTCTCTTCTGCACTCCCACTGATTATATTACACTCCTGGGGCTCTTCAAGTGGAGGAGACACGGAGCTCTGCTCACGGATGGCAGGTTAGCCTATAAAGCCAAGGTAGTGAGCGGGCATTGGGGAGGAAAGGTTTTAAAATTAGTGTCAGATGTGGACGGGTTACAGTGAAGTACAACATCTCCACTTAGATGCTGGTTATACTTGTTCTCCTATTATAAGTTTTGAAAACCTACCATTTAAAAGCCCTACGATCCTAACAAACTGATACTGCATCATTATTTTTAAATTTACTAAGTTATTTAAGTAGGATTTACCATGTGCCACAGAAATCTAGATCATTGTAAATATTAATAGAAATGAAAATTCCAAACTGGGCAAAAATCTGCGGTTTTCAGAAGACAACAGAGACAACAAATATGGAGAGAGAGAGAGAGAGAGAGAGAGAGAGAGAGAGAGAGAGGCCTTAGCATGTGTTTGATTGTTGCTTGTATTAATTAATGTTATATGGTGAGTCGAGGCCATCCCAGATCCTAAGAAGCAGTGAGTTCTAAGTTGCTGATAAGATTTTCCTTCGCTGTCCCTGTCAGGTTGTCTGGTTTCTGCTACCCACAAGGCCTGGAAATGAAGAAAGTACATACAGGCAAGCACAAACAGAAAAGCTGGCTTGGGTGAGTTGCAGAAACGCTGGTGGAGTGGCACTGACTATGCACCCTGGGCACTTCTGTGGGTTTAGGCTTATCACATAGAGCAGAGGGAGAGACGTTAGGTCTAGTTCCAGTAAGAAGTCTCTGTAGCTCTTCCTATGGGGTTGCAAACAATAACATCAACCAACCAGACCCCCCAGAGCTCCCAGGGACTAAACCACCAGCCAAAGAGTACACATGGAGGGACCCATGGCTCCAGCTGCATGTGTAGCCGAGGATGGCCTTGTCAGGTATCAATGGGAAGAGAGGCCCTTGGTCCTGTGGAGGCTCAATACCCCAGTGTAGGGGGATGCTAGGGCCACTGTGAGTCAGGAGTGGGTGGGTGGGTGGCGAAACACCCTCATAGAAGCAGGAGGGAGGGGGAGGGGATAGGGGAGTTGGGGATGGAAAACCACGAAAGGGGATAACATTTGAAATGTAAATAAATAAAACATACCACAACACCAGCAAAGAAGTTTCTGTAGCAGGAACAGTTGAGGCTAAATCTGGGGAGGAGGAAGCTGCAAAAACAGTTGCCGGTTTTTGCAAACACAGATGAACTGTTCACAAAATCTTCTCCTTGCATCCCTCTCAGTCTGAGTACTTGATCTAGAGGAAGGGTCTTTCCATGTCTGGAAGCCTCATCTGGATGGCTGGATGCGGCCATGCCCAGGTCAACACTCCGATTCAGAATTTCATTCTCTCTTGACGCCTTCACTCATGGCTTCCCTGGCTCCTCGCACCAGGTGAGGGGATGGGATTCTCCTGTTCTCACATGCAAGCGTATTGCTGGATGCTGACTGCAGCCAGAACGGATGTTGTCCTGTAGGTCCACAGAGTCCCTAAATATCATAGGGCTTGACTCTGGTCTCTCCCCTTCCTGTTCTTCGTCACTGCAGAGCTGACGATAAGGGCGACAGGACAGCTGCCCCCCACTTCTTTGGTTGCCTGAAAAACATTGACATTCTGACTGGAATATCTGGAGATTCCATTTCTGTTCCTGCATCTGCCACGAGTCACGGAGGAGCTCTAAAAGGGCCCGTGGGACTCAGCAGTTCCAGGATCGTGCCTCTGTTCCACCTCGAATCTACAATATCATCAAGTGTGTCTAAGTCACATTTGTAAACATGGTGGTAAAGCAAGACAGGATGTGAAGTAAAATCTCCCAAACTAGGTCCCCTGTCCTGCAGCACTCTTGATAAAGAAACAGTTTCCTATTCAAACTGTTTAGATTCACTGTCAAAGGATCATTAGCTCTGGTCCCATTACTAATGCTCTATTACAAGGTAGTGATTGGAACTTTCCCTCAGTATTTCTTAGCAACTGTCCTAAAATATGACTTCTATTTCCCAGTGCACATGTTTTGTTAGGCCCTTTATGGTTCTGACACCCTGATTGTATGTAGACATGCCTGGCAGGACTCCTTTAATGGGCAGTAATAGATGACGGCTACATATATGTTCTATGTTTGAGTGTTGTTAGATAATTTTTTTCCCACTGCATATGGAGAAAAGCAGGTAGCATCTCGAAGAGAATGACCTTTTCACACAGGCATTTAATGTGAGCATTTCTAGGGCAACCCATGAGAGACAGCCACGTATGCTACTTTCCTTTGGATAGTAGAGACCTGGCTGGTTATGAGAATTGGAACACCACTGCCTGGGGTGTTGAAAAGCGAGTTTGGACTGAAATAGGATGCCTGTTCTTTGCAACTTGCAATACCAAGGTTCTAAAAAAGTTAACATTGAATCACCCAAAGGTGTATAGAAGTCCCCGGCTTTCTCCCGAGAGGAGGGATCTAAGATCTCAGATCACAACAGTCAAGTGATCTGCTCGGTCAGGCGATCTGCTCTACGGCATCTGCTTCTGTGCTGCGGATAAACTGTGAGGCCATCCAGAATCGAAGAGTTAGTTCCTCAAGAGCGTCCTACTTTATTCACAGGCTTTTTCCTCCAGGTGAGCAATTAGGTTGGGATGCCCACCCAGCATCCGGTACAGAGACCTGCGCTCCCCTGACTTGCCCAGAGTTCCAAACACAATATGGTAAGTGGGTGGGGCAGAGCGGAGGTGCTTTCAGACTTACTGTAATATACGGTGTCTTGGAAAGATGCTATTATCAGTCTCCTACTGGAATTTCTACTAATTTATAGCATTTGGAGCAAATTATAATAAACAAGCGCTTTTTGTCTTAGCGTCGTATATCTTCTTGTCTACACGAGCTGAAGAGTAACTGATTAAATTAGCACAACCTTTCTCTGTGTTGAGACATGGCGTTTTATCGGCAGTGGTATATATCATTTCACAACAAATTCCGCTGTGATTTTTCTTAAGCCTGTTAGTTTGATTCTATCCAATCAATAGAAAACGTTCCCGAGACAAGTATTGCTAGTAAATTCTTATTCTTTCTCCAGGACACATTATAGTTTAACTTGTCAGAAATATTTCCATGTACACAATAAAACGGATCTCTGTCAAAGAGAAAGTGCTAAGCAAGCCCCTGGCGCACGCCCGGGACTGCAGTCAGTGGTGTGCAGTAGATCACCTTGCCAACTCTTTACTGTTTGAGAAACAAAGGAAACTACACGTGTATATTAGAACTGATTAGCACTGTACCCTAAAGCAATTAAATAAATATTAGGAGAAACTCCCACAGCCCTTTGTTTTGCTATAGGGGCTCAGCTGTGCTCCCTCTAACCCTAAGTACATCACTTCAAATTACCAGTAAATTAACAGAGGAACACTTTCAACCTCAGAGCAGATTTGATCCAAATAGTCTTTAAATGCCATTTCTGTTCCTATTAACCTAAAGATCGGCATAGCAGATATTTTCTCGGGGCTGCCCAGCAGTCCAGGGCATTAATGGTGAAGTTGTGACAGCCCTTTTCATGATGATTTATGATTCCGTGTTTAACTTGATTACGCCAATGCTGACTCCGAATACTATTTCAATTAGTGCACAGAAGGTCACATCACAAATATCCCTCTATAATCTATTCCTATTAACACTAATACACAGAGTAACCAAATCTTTTCACCCTTGTTGATTCCCATCATCCGTAGCCCTAACTGCAGGCGTGTTTACCAGTTTACTGCGTTGGACACTTCCGAAATGGTAATTTTTTTTTCTCCTTTGAGTATCATTAATAGCCGAAGCCATGACATGAAGAAGAAAGCATCTCTGGGCTGGCATTTGTGTATTAATAATTACCAAAGTCTCAGATTTATTAAACAGGAGATATGCTTTCTAAAATGCCTGTCTAAAGCACTATTTCATGACCAATTACTAAATAAATATACAAAAGATTTTTGGGGAGGGGGAGGAAATGAAAGCAGCTTACACCTAAAATCAATTTTAGCAGTAACTAAGTTTCCTCTCATTAGTCCTCTAAGGACTCCAGGGAATTGTTCTCATTTCTATGTAACCAATCATAATCTTGTTTTCTTTCCCTTTCTTTTATTTTTCCTCCCTCTCATTTTTTTTTTGGGGGGGGGACTAATTTCTACGTCTAGCCATTGGGGAAAACTGAGAATATTGGGTCATCAGGTCTTTCTTTCCTTCCTGTGAACTGCTTATAAACAGTCCCCGTGGTACAGAATTAAGACTACAAAGAAGAGTGGAGTTTTATTGAAAAAAAAAAAAAACTTTTCAATTTGTCCAAAGGTTAAAGCGAAACCAACTGCTAAAGACAAAATCCACACATCATTTAAACAATTAGTGAGGAATGTTCAAAGACTTTACATTCAAAGTGCACACAATCTGGATTTTAAGTCGTATGTGGAGGCAGTCTAGATGGAAAGTTAATTAACAATAAACCGAGAGGGCTTCATCACAGCCGTTTAACTATGCGCGGAGAGGCTGGCCTCCAGCAGAGAGCTTGGTGGGAAGGAAGAGTGGGACGCAGGAATGTCACTGCGCTCAGTGGGCCCCCAATAAATGCTTTATTAACAGTGATGATGTCAGTCTTGCAGAATATTAAAGGGGACTTGTCTCTGCGGTTTGCTTTTTTAATTTCTTATTTTTTTTTACTCGCCTGAATTTTTCTTTACATTAAAAAAAAACTAATTATTTACATATGAAAAGAAAAAAAAATCAATCATATTTTCTCACAAGTCATAATTGGCAACCTCACAAGGATTTTGCTTTTAAGGGTTCTCCAACATTCAAAAATCACATTCATATTCCTCTCGCCACCAGTTTTTCTGATTATTCATGAGCTACTAGATGTAAGCCAAGTGCTTATTGGACCAAGACACAGATGATCCCCCCTTCCCCGGTTTTGAAGGAAGGGGCCAGATAATCAGTATGCTTCTTAAAAATCTGAGCAGCCAAAAACACCAACTTGATATACTTTCACTATAATTAGAAATGCTTTTCCACGATTCTCCTTTCACAAAGTCCACCAAGAATGGGCAGCCAATCAAGACTGATGACTGCTCAGTCCATCCCGCCGCTGCCATATTCCCACAAACCTACTTCTCTTCAGTATTTGCTTCCTAGCTCGTCTTTCAGACCCACGTTCCATAATTCAAAGGACACTATCATCTCCCTCTGAAGGTAGGTGGACATCTAGCTGACATGTCAGAGTGCTGGATGCTGAACAAGCATGTATTCCTCCTCTGCCCATCTCTTACATGAGTCTTTGCCTCTACTAAGTGATGTGTGTGCATTACGGTTACAGCTTGTGCACGGAAGTTCTGTGAAGTAGCTCTTTGCGTTCAGAGCCTTGTTCGGGGCTCCTCGGAGGGGAGGTATAAACATTCTTCAAGAAGGGCACCATCCCTGTTTCTGAGATGCCTACATCTAGTTCCAAACACAGAAGACTCTGTGGAAGAATCTGAAGGAAAATTGCCTCTACCCTCACAGATATTCCACTTACTTTTTTTTTTTTCCAACTCCCAACTCCACAAAATGGAGGCAGAGCCCTCTCAATCCCTTTCAATGATACATCAAAGCACAGGGCACAGTGCTTGACATTTGAAGGTACTTAAAGAAACTCTGTCATTCTTCTTAGTCTCTCTGTCACTTTCTCTTTCCCATCCTTTTCCTTACTCTAAGTTGAACTTTTAATGATGATTTGGCTATAAGACGGGAGCCCCTTATCCCGTGTCCATGACCATGGTTCCTGTCAAATGGGAATTGAACAAATAAGCGGTTCCCAGGCTCAGTCCTCCTGACAAACAAGGATTAACTTACCACCCCAGCACTGGAGTTATGGTTGAAAATGTGTAAGTACATGTATAAGTTATTTATAAATAAAGCAAAAACACAGAAGGGAGATGGGAAAAGAATTTTATGCCAGGATAGCAAAGTGGGAGAGAGAATCATCTAATTTCTCTTAGTTGCCTATAGACACACTTAAGAGGGCTTAAGTATGGACTGACAAAGATGGATAACCCTTCTTACTGTTGCATTAATAGGATAGTTAGAGTTAAGGATCGGTGAACATTTATTCTTATAATAAAAGCTTTCTTTAGTTTTCCATATAAATGTACTTCTTTGTATAATGGTAGCTGTGTGGTAATCATAAGTGAAGCTTAGACTACACGTCTGAGTGATTAGGGAATAGTTATAAATTTTATATGCATATACCTATACCTCCGTGTGAATATAGCCTTCATTGCACAGGTGGTTCATAAAAGGGTTGTAATAGAAAAGATCCACTTCAAATGAAAGGTTGGGCTGTTACATCTAGATTGAGAACGATCACAGAGGTTTGCCCCTTGCCCTGAGTAATTTATAAAGAGCAAATGAGAGGGGGGGATGGTGGCCATGAAAATAAATATAATTAACCCACTTAGAAAAACCTTCACTCTTGTTACAGATAGTTTCCGCTTGATCGGATTGACCAGTGTAAAAACACATATAAATTCAGAAAAGGAGTCTCTCAGATTTTTCAAGTTTCCTTCTAATTTCCCCATAAATAATTGTACTGTAGAAGTATAGGCCCATTTTTCAAACTCTGAATAAGCACTGCATGTATATGAGTCAGTTCATAATTTCTGCACAGATGTCACACTCCACAGGATATAAAAACAAACTAAAGATAGCCTGGCCATATAATGTGTAGATATATCATCGTTACAGATGCTCAGTAGAGCCCCTGCATTTTTACCCCCAAACAAATCTCAAATCTACATATTTTGGAGGTATAAAATTGTCATTTGTTATTCTTGGACAATCTCTCTCTCTCTCTCTCTCTCTCTCTCTCTCTCTCTCTCTCTCTCTCGTTTAGTTTTAAAAGGTTCCAGGCTGACAAATCTGGCATGTAACAGAAAAGACATCTCTACACAATGACAGCCAACAAAGCAGCCACTGTGGGTTTCTGACAGGCTTCAAGAGCCTGGGCGATGGGAAAGGCAGTGTCCTCTGCAGTTGATCCAGGCTGGGGCTCTACCATTTGGAATCCCGAGCTATGCAAATGTCAGGGATGTGGGAAACCTTCCTTTCTTGGCTGGACCACGCAGCCGGCCATACACCAAATGCATCCCTTAAGCAGGTGGAAGACAGAAGTCTTTCCTAGAGGACTCCTCCGGGAGTTCATCTCTGCCCTCATCAGCAGGCTGATGAGATTTTGTGTCTGCTGCTCAACTGTCTTTCTCTATCACCTTAATACGGGGCTGGCTCAGCGTTGGCTCTCAGGAGAGTGTGGAGCCAGCTGCCTTAAAAGGAGGAGGAGGGTATCAAGAACAGACCGTGGGTTTTTCCATAGGAACCTCCCTTAAAGAGACCCGCCCTTGTAGAGGTTTTCTATGAGTGGCAGAATACGTCTGTGACTCCGATAGTCTATGTTTGAATCCCGATTGTTGCTGCTCGGGGAAAGACTTGGAGTTACTGCATGTCTTAGGCCTTCGTTTTTACATCTGTAACATTGGGACAATAACATTTACCTTCATGTTACTGCGAAGATCTCCAGGAAGCAATAAAGGAGAAGGCAGAGCAGGGGTGCAGGTGGGAGGGTGGTGAGGGCAGGCACTAAAGGTTAGAGATAGTGAAACACAGAGGCTGTGAAAGTAGGGATAGCAGCCACGAAAGGGGGTAAATGAGGCAGGGGCAGAGGTGGGGGAAAAGGTGTGGGTATGGGTGAAGAATGAAAAAAAAAAAAACCTAAGGATGTATTATAACGCCATAGAGAAACTGATTTCATAACCTAAAAGATACAGATTAAAAAGGAGCCTGGGATGGAGACACTCCTCGTGGCTAGAAAATGCTGCTTCTACAAGTCAGAAGCTTTTAAGCAAGAGCCCCAGTATCAGGTGCAGGGTATCTTCTTGTAAGCTTTTGGTCAGAGAGGTCTTAGACACCCCCAAAGAATGCAGATCATTGTCACTGCTCTTGGGTGCTCTTAAGAACCAGATGGGAAAAGGCCTATTACTGAAGTCAGCCATACAGTTTGATTGCAGAACACAGAGAGACCTGGATGGGTCTGGGTTGCAAACTCCCTCCTTGCTGGCTAGTGTTTACAGAGTCACATAGACTTATTCAGACTGCTGAGGGAGAAAATTCGTCAGTGGTCTCACCCGTCTAAACGCTCTTGTGTGCTACAACGCCAGCCAACCAGGAGAGACATGCGCTTTGGTGTAGTAGGAGGTGTGGCTATTTCTGGGAGGACCACCTGCTTTGTATTTAGATTTGAGGCTTATTCCACAGGAGGAATGTATACAGGAGACTTCAAACCCGGTCAAAGGCACATGGTCAAGGAGATCGACGCCCAAGGACCCACTATTCTATTCTCATTTAGAGAAGCAAGTTCTCTAAATGAACCTGCTGTCCAAGTTCATGAATTTGCTTCTTTTTAAACTGTCCCTTTTAGGTTATGAAGTCAGTTTGTCAAACTGACTTATAAATATGTATGTTCACCATAGACTTTTGTGCCTCTCAGCCTGGGGCCCAGCAGCTGCTTGTTTGAGCGGGTGTTGGTTAATGCAGTGGCTACTTCATGGTCAAAGCACTGGAAATAAGGAAGTGGCCAGTGAATGCTCAGCCTTAAGTTAACTCTACGGAGATGTTAACTAGGGCTTAATGCATCCCTATAGACAAAGAGAAGTAACGTGGAGGTGTCTTGACAAATTCTTGGCTTTATTTATTCTTTGCTTTTTTGGGGGGTCTTTGTTTTTTCATGTCCCCAATTTCCTGAGCTGTCAGTGATCGAAAACCAGATGAAATACAGTACGAGATATTAAATCGTGTTGAAAAATGTAAAAAGTCCCCAAATCTGAGGCAAGCATCTTCCCCAAACAAGGTGGCCGCCGGGTACATTTTTGTCAGATTTAGGTTTGAGCACAGTTCTCTGTAAATGCTGTGGGTGGCGTAGTCACCGATGAATCACCCTTGCTCTCAGCTTGCTCTTCATGTGAGATCTCGAGTCCAGAGAGGTAATGCTCGATTTCTTTTGCACAAACATAGTTTCCCTCACTGCGCATTTCCTGTAAACGTGACAAGGCTGTAGTGCCGCTGCCGACAGAGCGAGAGCATCTCGGGGCTGCACCAGTCTGCGGTAAGTGAAGAACTCCTTTCAGCCAGGCTGTAGTTGTGTATTGTTATTTGTCTTTGAGCCCATTTATTAGTCCAGAGATAATGTGACAGTTGACTCTTACAGTAACACAGTGCTCATTAGCTAGCTTGACAGGGAAGTGCCAACATGAACTGGAGACTGTATTTTATTAATCTTCATGGCTCATTTGGAAGCCTGGCTGGCTATCTTGTAATGTGCCCTCGTGCTGACTGGGACAGAGATGTGTAGCCATGCTTATGACCGAAGAATATAAACTTGCACGATAAGATCTCTCCCCTTCCTTGACCTGAAATGAAGGCAGAAATCTAACAAAGCCCAAGTAAAAAGATAGACTACTCAGTAAATAGTTCCTCCCAAAAATCTCTCTAGCATTTCTTCTGGAATCTAAGGGTTCTTCACATTTAAATCTGCCCTGTGCTTTATTACCCCAAAAAGTAAAAACAGGAGGAAGATTTTTATTAAATTTAAGTGGGTTCGGGAATGACTTGAAAAAGTATAGCTTTCTGTCATCTTGGTGGTGATAAACATGGCCTTCTCTGCGGATCCAGATTGTCTTAGAGCTAGCAAATTTGGGTAAATCAGTCTTCTTTTTTCTGGAAAATGCTTAACCTAGCTAGTATTTGAAAAAATTCAATGAACCACAATGACTTGGCTTTCTAATCTAAGGTCTTAGTTGAGTTTTGGTCTCCAAACGGGTTTTAAATTGTGAATATATTTATTTGGGTCTTATTGTGTCTTTGACAATTATAAGCAAATTTCTTATAAAGAAACATTTATTTCTAAAATGAGAAAAAAGGTTGAAAAAACATCTTGACGCCATCCTGGCTTGGTGACGTCTTGGACACACTAGCGATTCTTTGGTCTCTACACTTATCACGGTCTACAGTGCTTCTGAACTTCTCACGGGATTTCACTTATTTCTTACCAATTCAAATGTGTTCTACTCCGTATTAACTGAAAATAGATTCGATTTGGATGTTTTCTTTGGCACTACACTAATAAGGCTAATCAAGATGAGAGTCCAAGGCTTAAAAAAAAAATGAAATCAACATGTGGTTCAATTCTCACTACTAATACTACCCTGCAAGACTGTTAAGCTTCTGATAGAAAACAATAAAAAACAAGGAAATTCACTGTTAAAACGGCAGCATACCATATGTCCTTTAATACCTAATTACAACAGGGCACAATAAGAAAGTCATTAAAGCTGCACCCTATTGTGCATAGGTAGCAGCGCGCATATGGCGCGTTTCAACCATTAGGGTGAATTTGATTGCATCTGTGATTTTCTGTTACAACTTTGACTGTATTTTGAAGAAGAAAATGTTGGTAGGCATATTGGTCATTGAGAAGAATTGGCAACAATGAGAAATGGGACCATTTTTACCCCTCTGGAGATAGGTTATTATAAATCGCGTAAAAGCTGGCTAATAACCTTGTTCTCTCTTCTGACTTTCCGTGCCTTTCGATGGGATGCTCTCCTCACTGGTGATTTCCCACTCTGATTATTTTCACTTGCCTGATGAGGGGATTTGATCGGCATAGAGCAAAATATGCAATTCTCACTAAATATTGCCTGTAGTATTATACATTTACATGCCGACACATAAATTATGTCATAAGCAATGAAAGTGGGTTCCACGCCTATACTTTATCTTATGGAAAGGGGTGGTACCACATAAATGCAATATTCAAAACTGGGGTCCTCTTTGTATGGCTTGTTTTCAAATATCTCTTTTTCTCTCTGTTTGCTTCCTCCACTTACCTGACCTGTTTATCTTTTCAAAGTAACTAAACAAGTCTCAAGGGTCAAAGGACAGAAGAACAAAGACTCTGAGTCTCATTCATCTCCAAATCCACACAGCAAACATACAGGCACCTGGCACTTTGAGATATAAAATAAAAATAACTTGATTTGGATCATATATCTACAAATAAATACACATATAATTATATTATATATATAATTTATCTGTGCTTCATTCTCTCCTCTGTTCATTTTTAAAATCTTTTTTTTTTTTTTTTGATTTTGGTTTCTTTTCGAGACAGGGTTTCTCTGTATAGCCTTGGCTGTCCTGGAACTCACTCTGTAGACCAGGCTGGCCTTGAACTCAGAAATCCACCTGCCTCTGCCTCCCAGAGTGCTGGGATTACAGGCGTGAGCCACCACCGCTCGGGTTTAAAATCATTTTTTTTAAAACCTGCTATTTGTTCCAGGCTACCTTGAATCCGGTCTCCATCAACAATACGTTTTACAAAATAAATCGGTTAAGTGAAAAGGAAACATAGCTTTTCAGCTGACGATCAGTGCACTAAAGGAGAATAACACATGAAGGGACAAAGAGTGAACCAGGGGCTACGGGTGGGGTGGAAGTCCTGTAGTTTCTCTGCCTGAAAACTGTATGAAGATTGATGTTCAGGCGGTGAGACACTAGGTACGTGTGTAGGCTTCGTAGGGCCGATGAACACACGGCTAAAGATGTGTGGGACTCATTCTGAGGGACTCACGGGAGATCTTGACTAGGAAACATGACATATGTTAGGGAACGGAAGTCTTCCTGTGGAATCCTTCAGTTCTGGGTCCCCACTTTCAATCCTGTGGAGGCCAGTAGAGACACGGCCTAAGCTGCAGCCCTTGTAAGCTCTGGGCTCATTCCTCTCCTCAGGAAGAGCTGTAAGGTGGAAGGCCTGGTTTGGGGCTCTTTTGCTTAGCACAGTACTTAAGGCCATGAAGACTCACTAAAGATGACGAAAATCCTGAGTTATTTCTTACTATTCAGGTTTGTTGCCAAACTGATTTTTTTAAAAATAACAACTGGTATCTCATTTATTTGAAAAGGTTGAACTTTTTTTTAAAGTCAAGGGTCATGCTGGTTGAAGTCTAGGCAACTGAGAACAGCCTGTGTTGAACTGTATCCCGGAGCATACTACATTGAGTTGTTTTGTCTATGATCATTATATATAATCTTTGCTATAAAATGCTAATTTCATTACATAAATGTTGGCTTTATTCAGGTACATACCCTTGCCAAAGTTCCTTTGTTTGGTTTAAGGGACTTTATTTCTACAACTTTCTGCATGCTGAGGACCGGGCTGGCTTGAGACCCTAGACTTACATCCAGAATAATCAGAGTGAAACTCTCCCTACTTTAAAGATTGCTGCAAGAAATGCCACACAAAGCACCGAAACCATGAACATGAGGGTTTCAAAGATGAACACTGGGCTGTTACACAGCTAAGGTGGTCTGCCAACCTAAGTGCAAATGTTCACCAAACTTTTCGAAACAGGACTTAAAAAGAAATTGTTTTATGTGCATGCATGCTTTGTCTGCATGTATATTTGTGTCTCATGTGTATGCGTGCTTTGTCTGCATGCATGTGTGTGTCTTATATCTATGGGGGCTAGAAGAGCATGTTGGGTCCCCTGGAATTGGTGTTATATAGAGTTATGGGCAGCAATGTAGGTCAATGTAGGAATCCAACCTGGTTCCTCTTGAAGAGCAGCCAGTGCTCTTGACTCCAGGGCCATTGCTCCAACCCCCAAACACGGAATTGTTGGCAGAGGGTCAGGAGAGGGTAGAAAGAAAATCAATTTTATTTCTTGGTGGTAATAAAATTGCAAAGCTTTCTGCTGGTTTTGGGATATACAACCAACTGCTGTTAGCATGGCTAGCCCTCTGTGCAACAGAGCATGAGCCGTTGTTCTCTTCATCTGCTTGTTCCCTTTGACCCCATTGGCCAACCTCTCTCTCCCTGCCCCCATCTTCTTCCTATCTCCTTAGTGTGCCATAGCTACCCTAAGGGTTTCTACTTCCTACTTCTCTGTGTTCAACCTTCTTTCTTAGATCACACTTATGAACGAGGTTCTATGGCTTTTGGACTGTGGCTTATTTTACCACAAAGACAAGATAAATACACGACAGGATAGTTATACCACCCAACCTGATATACGTCACCACATCACGTATATTTGTATTGAACCATCGTGTTGTATCCCATACATATGCCCGGTTGTTATATGTATCTTGTCAATGAAAGAGAAGAAAGCAGGATTCAACCAGATGGGGTGGCACACGTTTGTTAATCTCAGCACTCAAGAAACTGAGACAAGATCATGAAGTTAGCTTGGGCTGCGTAGCGCGTACTCATTCAAGTGGGCAAACAAACAAAAACCCAAAACCAAACCCAAACTTAGCAAAGCCAGCCAAACAAAAATATGACTTCAACGATCAGGAAAAGATGAGTATGCAGCGATGAGGCTCATACTACACTCTAATGGATTCTTAACTCAGAAGCCTAATTAGTGATGTTTAAATATCATTAAATGTTTAAATATCGCTTCCCTTCCCTTGATTCTCATCTTACTAAAAACATTAAAGATAACCCAATGGGATATAACCGCAAGTTAAAAACTATTTGAAACCAACTACTGATGAAGTCACTAAAATAGAGTTAAATTGCTATTTGGAGATTTTTCAAGTTACTGACATTTTGATGCATGTACAAGGAGTGAATTCTACTACCGTTTGCTTCCACTCTGCAGTCTTCTGTGGGCATATGTTCATGTGTAGCTCTTCTTCTGTGACATTTGTTTAATTTCAGGTTTTTTTTTTTTTCAAAAATCAGGGGGCAGTCACACCATGATGCTACTTATTTACAGAAATAGGCTGGGTTTATTGTTTTCAGGGTTAAACATCTCCAAAAGCACAGTGGGCATTGCCTTAACAAATCAAAATTACGATTTAACATTAGAGTCTGAGTTTTCTGCTAAATAAACTCTCCCCTCCCCCCACCTTTCCTCTGTGACAATTGTCCATTTATAGCATTGAAAAATATTAACTATCTTCTTCTTCTTCTTCTTCTTCTTCTTCTTCTTCTTCTTCTTCTTCTTCTTCTTCTTCTTCTTCTTCTTCTTCTTCTTCTTCTTCTTCCCAGTTTATGGTCTGAAGACAGCACCCAGTGATCTAAGATTTAGAATGCAAACATAAGCAAAAGGTAAAAGCTCACCTTTGTAACCTCAGCACTTGAATAGCTATGAGATTAAATACCAACCTGGGCTACACAGTGAGTGTCATACCATCCTGGGACTATACGCTCTGTCTCCTCTGTGACAAAAAAAGAAAAACAAAATTAAACAAAAGAACGTAACAGACCTAGTAAGTCCTAGTTGTAACTTATATTACTCATTTAACCTACAGTGATTACTTAATCCCATGGGCTATTCCTGTGGAACTTAACTATGGTGGTTAGTTTATAAGCCCAAGACCTTGTCCTTTATCAATACAAAATAATTTGATGTGAGTATCTTGGGGGTCTTTCGTTTGTAGGGCAGAACTCAGAATTTTCTTGAACATACCTGTATTTCTTGCATCCAAATGCAAGAACTTTCTCTACTGAGTTCTTATATTTTCATCATTAAATTAAAAAATCTCAATATGAATGTTAGCATCCCCTGAAAGTATCTGTGTAGCCCAAGGTAGCCTCAAAGCCAAGACTCCTGCCTCTATCTGTGTCTAAGACTGAAGCACCAACCAGGTGAAATAGATGTACCACAGAAGCATCTCCAAATGCACATGCCTTCAGGGCAATGGGACTTCTGTGCACATGGTTTCCAGAAGTCTAATGTTCTGCTTTGCAATATGGACATTATTTTTCTTTGGCACATGGCTTGGCTGTCCCTGTCTGAACCTTATTGGATTAAACTCATCATCATCTCCACTCTTCCATACTCACCCACATTCACTTCTGTGTTCTCAGCACGGGGTCCTGGGCTGAGCACATTGGAATCCTACTGTTGTAAGGGCTTCTTCTGTACCTTGGCAAACTGTGAAAAAGTTAAATCAATGTCTAGACCACTAGCACACTTGTTATCTCTTTTCTAAGAGTGACTGCAGATGTTAGAAGACTGATATGCATCCTTATTTCACTTCTGAGGTCATTATTAATTCCTAAAACCAGGTACCACTCATGTAAAACACAGGTGTTTGACTTAGTGGTGAGAAGAAAGGAACACAGGCTAGCAGGGCCCTGGGTTGGGAGTTCCTGCTTCCGTCTTGTTCTTAGCTTGCAGCCACAAGTGAGAACTCTTGTAAGACTGCAGCAAAAGGCCAGACAAGGTGCAAATGACCACAGAGCTTCTGAAACGTTAACTCAAGGCATCTAATCCACCACGATCCACAAGGCCTTTGGAGACCCCGGACATAGATAATTTAATCATAATTAAATAATAGCATAATAATCAATAAACTATAATCTGTAAAGATAAATTATAAATATAATTTAATAATAGATAATAATAATTTAATATTCAGAGAGAGATAATGCAAGGACCTCTCTTGGGGGTTCCCTAACCTTCACATACAGTCTTGTAAGATGTGCTATGCTTTCTGATGCCCAGAGATGTCTTAAAATGACCATGTTCTGTGTTTTCAGTTTCCCTCCTTATTGGACTACAAAGGTCTTAGCACAAGTTTTAGGAGGATGTTTGCCATAATTCTTCATGACTTTAAAAACACACTATCATTTCTATTTGGAAGCACAAGCTTTTATTTTTATTTTTTATTTTTTACACTAGGTATTTGATTTCCCCACATCTTTACATAATGTTTGAAAGATTTAGTTAGACCAGGCAAGGAAAACGTCTACATTTTCCGGGGTCTAGCCCTTGGAATTATATTTGCTTAGGTCGAGGAAGAACTTTTCAAGATTGTTTTTGCTACCCCTGAACGAGTTCATAGTCACTGTCCCATTTGAACTTATTGCTAATCTTGTTATAAGCTGATTTTAAAGCCATCATTTAATACAGAGAGAAATCAGCTTGGTGATTTAGAGGAAACAAAGGTATAAAAACATGGAGTCCAAAATTTGCTCCACAGATACAAGATGTTTCATGCCATGAGTGGAGTCCAGAGGCGCGTTATTTTGTTCTCAACATCTGTATAACAGTCGTAGCTATACACACATATGTGTGTCTACATCCTTATATCCTGGATCTCAGTATATATAACGTCTTGAAGCCTCAGTTTCCTCTTCTGACAATTAATAAAACCACCATGAATCATCCGATCAATTTACCTGCTTATGAAACTAATTTCATTTGTAGCACTTAATGGCATCTGGTTAACATGATTGATGCTTTGAGGCCGAAGTGCTATTTTTGAGGAAACTGATTCGGCGTGGCTGAACTCTAGTTGGTGTTTTAACTTCATATCATTTGGAATGTTAACCTTCATCTTTTCCCAAGAGAAAGCATAGTTGCTGAAGGCTACAGACTTTTTTGTGAAACGAACAAGGCAGGAAAGATACGCCACAATCACTTCTTTTTCACATTTGTAATCTGTCTGCATAACAAGTGTCATAAAGCCATCTAGATTGTCTATAGTAAAACGAACACACATATCAAAGATATTTAAAGTACATAACAGTTTGTAGTAGTTCTTTGTGTTTCGTAAACTGTACAGGGACAGAGTTTAAGGTGGCATTGGCCTTGCTGGTCATTGTCCTTCGTAGGGTCATTTCACTGTTATGCTAGCAAAATAGAAGTTCTCTTAATGAACTTAACAGCGGAACCCAGGAGAAATGTGAGATAAATAAATACAATGTCAAGTTAGAAAAAATGTTGTAGTTTCATGTTGTTGGTTTGCAAATTGAATTTTTACATAAAATTTACACTAAATGGAGTCTCATTATATAGTGACGAGGTCCAGTATGATCCAAATCATTAAAATCACTGTGCTGCTTAATGACTCTCTAAGTGGTACCGCAGTGCCATAAATTTAGCTCTAGTTTCATGATTCAAAACACCAGACTGAGACACCAGCAAATCGTATGTGGATCATTAAATTTACAATGAATGTCAGAGATGAAATAAGGGGAAAAAACACTTTGAGAGATAGGGATAATATGTGCTCTGAGGTGACATACATCAAGATAAATGATCTTATACCACTTGTGCTTGGATAATAATGGGGGGTAGGTTTTTTTTTTGTTATTCCTCATTCCATAATTTCTAGAGGGGCTGGAAGCCTAAACTCCTACAAGCTAAATCAGCTGTCATTTTTGGGCTATCCTGTGATCTCTTTCATTTATATGTATAGTGTATACATTTATATACGCTATTATATTTTAAATTTAGCTGATTTGGTCTAGACATTATGGCTTATCTAATTTCCTCTCATATTAGTTCAAAATGACTTTTTTATGGTTGAATGGAATTTGGACTGGTATAACACAAAATTTACCGTGAATATAAGGTTTAATTATGAAATCCTTAATGATGTTGTTTTAAATCATGCCATGAGTGAATTCTTAGCATTATTTTAGTATTTATAGTCTAGGGCTTGCTTCTGCCACAATTTGTATAGTGCAACTTTTGAGACAGAAAAATAAGCGTGTTAAATATATACCAGGCCTTCATAATCCATAAGTTTTACTATTAGGAAAGGAAGGACTCACATCTTGGAGTGCTTCTTGCATGTGCGATTTGACAGGTGGAAAGTGTGTATTTCTCTGGGCCATGAGGAAGTCTAATAAGCATCTATCTATACTGAGCAGGATGTGGAAGTCACTCATGATTGTCCACAGTCTTATTCAAAATGGAGAGAACAAACTAGAAACAATTTGCTGTGTTTTGTATCTGTTACATTAGCCAAAAATGTTATGTATAGCATAGGTTTCTTGTCAGGAAAAAAAAATCTAACCCTGGTCACATGCTGGGGAATCTGGCCCTGCTCCTGCTGCCTTCACGGTCCTGGCTCTGCGCAGTGTGTTACGGCTGGAGGCACTACAGCCGTTTCTGGTCAAGTGTGTTGGTCAAACACTGAGGACTTGCAGAGCAGAGCTCTGTCCACATGCTGTCTTCAAAAATAAGATTTATTTATAACCTTTTCAGGAGGGTAGTCTTGACTGTTCTGTGTATAAGAAGGACAATCACATGGAATCTAAAGAAAGCACAAAAGAGACACCAACAGCAGAATTATGGCACCCATGACGCGTTTGCAATGGCTTGTCTGTTTAAAAATATCTGTGGAAGTAAAGGTGGAATACTGGTGAAGGTAATTCAGGGCAATCGTACAAAACATCATCATCATCATCATCATCATCATCATCAACAACAACAACAATAACAACTGTTACAACAACAGCATCCTCACTTATTTTTTTTTTTGTTGTTGTTTTGTTCAGAGTGGGAAAGGCTTCATATTTTTCTCTCAACACAAGAATAGCTTGATTCTAGCTACAAAGCTCTAAAGCAGAACCCTGAGAAGTAGTTCAGTCATTTCTTCTTATAAAAAAAATTGTGTTACATTATGCTTTTGCTTGGGAGAGTGTTTCAATTGATATACAAGGAAGTAGAAAAATGTTTAACGCAAGTATTCAAGTTTTCTTCCAGTAGTTTTTTCTTTTTTCTTTTCCTTTTTTCTTTTTGGTTTTTGTCAGGACAATCCTTCTTTATGTAGCCCTAGCTGTCCTGGAACTCCTTCTATAGACCTGACTGACCTCAAGCTCACAGTGACTCTCCTGCCTCTGCTTCCTGAGTGCTGGGATTAAAGCATCTGTGGTCACCACCTGGCACAGTCAATATTTTTAGTTTTCTTAATGTTTGGAGTTTTCTCTGTTTATGTCAGTTATATGATTTTTTTTGGTTTGATTTTCCCTTTTAAGTTTACCAAATGCTCAAGACAACTTCTCCTTTTGGAAAAGGCATTATTATTAGTAACCATAAAAATGACCGTGTATGGTCTTCCTTTTCTCCCAACGTTTATGAAGGTCTTGGGCTGTCCAAGTCAAACACAGGGCAGCAAACAAATTAAACTTCAAAGAGCAAAGGAAACCACAAGAAAAGAAATTTATTCATATTGTCCTTAGAACTATGAAAACAATCTCTAAAATAAACAGCTTATGAAAAGAGGATAGTATATTGTGTCAACCCATGCAAGGCCAGATATCCAGGAGTTGCTTATAGCAGATGGACATGGATAGTTAGGGGAGAAGACAAAATTATTGAGATCTTTCTCAAGAAGCTTTGGGGGGGGGACTATTGGCTATGGCAAGGTTCTGGGCATGAATTGGCTTTCTGGGATGTTCTAAGCCATGCCTGTCTCCTCACACAGCAGATATTACACAACACAGCTAACCACTGCCCTGAACTTCTGGTAGACTCTGTCTTGGGCTGAGAATTTCCTGGTGGTCCACCACCCCGAGGGCCCGGTCTTTAGCATGCTTCTTGCTGCCGCAGACCCTGCTAAGCTTTGGACTGGATAACCAATCAGGGGCTTGTCCCAGGAGCAGACTGACTGTCCCAGTTAGCCGCTCTGACTTACCTCTAGCTTGTTTTGTAGGGTAGGACCCTGTGAGATCTTCCCGATCTGCACTTGCATGTCATCTGGTGCGTCACTGTACGGGGTTTGTTTTAGGCAATCAAGAGCTCCAGATTTAATCTCCTTAATGGCTGCTGGTTCCCTATGGGCTGAAAGGGGAAGGAGCTGAACGTCCCGAACACGAGCAAAGCTGGAGGGACCGACGAGACGGGGCAGCGAGAGTGGCATCGTTAGGCTGGAGGCCAGGCGACAGTGCCTCGGACGAGGCCTAGAGGTCTCATAAAGGAACACATATATCCGGCTTGCAGAGGATGAACAACAAGCATCATTCTGGAGCCACTGGTGGAAAATTTCACGATTAAAAAAAGGAGAGCATCTGGGACGCACAACTTCTCTGTAAAAGCCTGGCTTGTGTTTGAACGATCTGTTTCTCTGACATCAGGAGCACCAACTAGCCGTAAAAAAGCTCATCACTGTCAGGAGCTCTGTTGGTTCAGCTGTTGGTCAACAACACGAACAGCCTTGTTTGGATCGGGTCCTTCATCTCTTGAATGCGGTTCTGGTACTTGACTACATTTTGCATACGGATGCCCTCTGACTGGAGAAATCTCTTTGCTTGCGATCTCTCTTGAATCATGAGCTGCTGCTGCTGCTGCATTCATTCGCTCCGCAGAGCACGCGCCTGTTTCATTTAGAAATTAAGAGGTTGCACGCCAATAGTTCCTGGCGATCCAGTTTCACTGTATGTCGGTCAGTTCTCTGTCTTCGGTGAATGGAGATGAGGAATAAAGAGGAGAAGGAGGCAGAACGGAGAGAAGGGGCAAGGGAGCACGGAGTGATTGTCCCTTTTAAGCATGGAAGGATGCAGGGTCCCCCCCCCCATATCATCTTATTTCTGATCCTTATAGAACCTTGAAATCGTGTCTAAAACTAGGATATAGGACAGTTCCCTTTGGAATAGTAGCTGTTGTGTTTTAGAAAATGGTGGTTTTATATAATTTATATAACGCAGGAGGAGGGGGGTACCTCGGCAGCCTGGCCAAGGGCTCCCCCGAGGAATCGCAGCCATGAGACAGGCCTCGCGGGAAAGAAAGGTTGTGGGGGATGGGAAGGGACCTGGGAAAGGGATGGAGGTAGAGTAAGGGGCAGACCAAAGAAGGGAGGAGAGAGAGAGGAAGAGAGGAAGAGAGGAAGGGGCTAGGGAAATGTGGGGAAGAGAGAATAGGAGATGGAGAGAGAAGTGAGGGAAAGAGAGAGGGAGGGAGGAAAGGAAGGGAGAGGGAGAGGGAGAGGGGGAGGGGGAGGGGGAGGGGGAGGGAGAGGGAGAGGGAGAGGGAGAGGGAGAGGGAGAGGGAGAGGGGGAGGGGGAGGGGGAGGGGGAGGGGGAGGGGGAAGGGGAGGGGGAGGGGGAGAGGGAGAATGAATATTGGGCTAGTTGAGTAGTCCTTCTTACATGCCTACCACGCCTGGCTCGCGGCTGGTACCTGGGCAGAGCTGCAAGCTATTGCTAGGTAACGATTGGGCGGAGCCTAGAGGCTTTACCCACAGCAGCTAAGTAGCATCATTTGTCTTTAAGACGGAGGTTCTGGAAATACATGGTTTTCAAACCTGCTTCCGTCTCTGATTGGCAAGCATGTATTTGTACTTGCGTTATGTATTATGAGCCGTCGCTCAGTGTGTTCTTAACATCCACGAGACACTTTTCCGGGGGCTCCGTCTTCTACTTCGTGGAAACTTTAGACAGTTTTCTGAAAGGTTTTTGCAGGTGGGCGTGGGCTCGGGGAGGACAGAAGGTACGCGTCTGAAAAGGTGAGAAGAGAAATATTCCTTCTCACTCCTACTTACAAACCAGAGGCCGAGCGAGCATGGTCTTGCTGTGACCTCTGGTCTTCCTCTGTCTCCACCCCAATGTGTGACTTTGCCCGTGTCTCACTTCCTACTTCTCTAAACCTGTTATTGATTTTATAAAGTCGGGATGAGAGGCGAGCTAAAAATACCTTACGTTGTCATAAAATACCATAAAGTCATGAAGTAATAACCATTATATCCACTAGAATTATGACATTCTTGCATTTTACTCTGAGATGAGCCTCCCACCACGATGACCCGTTCTTGCTCCCATTCGGCTTAAGGTCAAAGAACTGTCACGGTCCACTCCTTATCAGGGT